>VXAD01003529.1:0-115780 GCA_013399195.1 Dicrurus megarhynchus
CGGGAACCGCAGGCCGCCAGCGCCCGCACAGCCGCCACCAGCGCGCGGCCGCCATGCTTCCGGCGCGCGCGACACTTCCGCCCTCCCGACAACGCCGGCCCCGCCCGCACGGGGTCGCGTGGCGGCGCGCACGTCCGAGCCCGCCTCTGACTGAGGGTTCGAGCCCCGCTCGTGGTCGTCGTCCCGGTCCCGGTCCCGGTCCCGGTCCCGGTCCCGGCCGGGCGGGTGCCAGAGGGATGCGGCCGGCGTGAGTGTGGCTTTGGCCACTGCCCAGCCTTCCTTTTCCTCCTCGGTTCCCTGCAGTCGGCTGGCCATACAGCTCCAGAATATCTCCAATGATGGAGACTCCATAATCTCTCTGATCACCCAGTGCCACTGCTCCGACAGCCTCTCAGTAAAAAAGTGTTTCCTGATGTTCCGAGGGAGCCTCCTGTGTTTCTTTTTGTGCCTGTTGCCTCTTGTCCTGTCACTGGGCACTACTGAGAAGAGCCTGGCTCTGTCTTCACACCTCCCCTAGGTAGGTATTGCTCTACATTTACGACACCCCCGAGCCTTCTCTTCAGGAGGCAGCAGTGCCAGCTCTGCCAGCCTTTTAGGGGAGATGCCTCAGTCCCTCCATCATCTCTGCAGCTCTTCGCTGGACTCTCCATGGTGTGTCCGTGGCTCTCCTAGTGGGGAGCCCACAGCTGGACACAGCACCCCGGCTATGGCCTCACCGGTGCTGAGGGGAGGATCCCGTCCCTGAACCTCACCAGGCCAGGGCAGGCAAGGGCACAGCAGTGGCTTGGGTTCAACTCAGGGTCCGTCAGAGCCCTCAGGTCCTTCTCCACAGAGCTGCTTTTCAGCAGGTTGGCCCCCGGTGTGTCCTGGTGCATGAGGTTATTCCTCCCCAGGTGCAGGACATTGCATTTCTTCTCATTGAACTTCATGAACTGACAGATGTTCCTGTCAGCCCATCTTTCTATCCTGTTGAAAGATTAAATTAAAGATTCAAGGGAGCCTTGAGATTTGTCTCAGTGGTATTTGGTGAAAAGACAATAGGCAACTGGCACAAGTCAAAAGACAAGAAATTCTATTTAAACAAAGAAAAGCATTTTTATGATGGAGGTGATTGAGTGCTTGAACAGTGTGTGGAACCTGCATCCCTGGAGATGTTCAAAATCCAACCAAAGTCCTGAGCAGCCTGCACTAGTTGCTCCTGCTCTGAGCAGATGGGTTTGACTGGGGATCTCCAGAGATCCCTCAGCCAAGCTGGTGGTACCACACAGGAGTCTGCATGGCTGGGAGGGCAGGAGGGGTGGACTAGATTGCAGATGCACCCCAAGTGGACTATTAGGCTTTAATGGCCCTGGGCAGCCTCCCTTGGGACCCACACCTCAGACCTGCTCATCACCTGCTGTTGTCTTGTGGTCTGAATTCTGAGTCTGTGCTGTTGCCTTTCTTGGGTGCTGTGGGACTGGGGATGCCCTTTCCCCAGCAGCCCTCTTATTCAGCTTGATTCTTGTCCCTTAGGGAACAGAAGACAAGCAAAATGGGTATCAAGGGGAGAACAAACAGCTTTCACTTTGTGCAGATGCCATGCCATTAATGCAACATTTTAGCAAGTAATGTAAACCCATTATTGTTTAAGCCTCTGAGACCTCTTCCACACAACGTTTTTTGGGGGTGGATTTTCCAGATGGAAGTATGTGCCTATGTGCTGTCTGCTGCAGATGAAGCAAACCTCATGTAGCTTTGTCAGTTTATGGACATATGCCAAAGATGGCATCCAAGAAGAAGCTTTAGGGAAAGGCCTTGTCAAAATCTGAGATTTGTATTTGACCCTTGATGTAGGCACATGGAGATAAGAAAGTATAATACATCATGCAAAAGGTAATTTCTCTGACTTTGGAAGGTCACAGTCCTGAGGAAAAATAATAGAAAAAAAAATCATGGAAAAGTATTGTGGAAAAAATTCCCTTTATTTTTCAAATATGGAAACTATCTGTATTAATGCTGAAAATCACAGCATGAAGATAAAGCCATCAGGAATTAACAGAGTCAAATTGCCTGAATGCCATGAACACACTGTACAGTACTGATTTCCTCTTCTTCTTTGGGCAGAGCAGAAGGACATTGAATTTCAGGTCAGTTTTCATGGGCAGCTCTGACTCCTGGAACAATGTGCATGTATCACACACATAAAGTGACATGTGGCCTAACTGAAAATCCATATTCTTCCCAGATTTTCTCTCTCCAAATTAGTATTGAAGAGATGTGTCCTAATCCAAGAGCTCCTTGTGTATTTATGCATAGAGATAGCTCTCTGTTTCATCCCCTCTGTAATCATTAGGATGAGATCTATTTGCAAATAGGAGAAACTTAGAAAGTTTCTGCAAGTAGAAGCAGCAGGACTGCAGTAAAGACTGCATAAGCTCCCAAATATCTGGTAATTTTAAAAGACAATGGGAAAATTATAAAATACCTTTCAATTACCCAGTTTTGAAGGCTGAGTTAGTACAAGGTCAGCACTGGATTTGGAAGGAGTACAAACACTTTAGTATTCTTGACTGAGCTCTGAAAGCTTGCCCCTTGCCAAGACAGATGCAGTGGGGATGGGGGTCTTTGGGATGTGTACAGACAAGGACAGTGGAGAATTTTCTCTATACATCGAGAAGTTCTCATTTCATCACCAGCAGGTACAAGTCAAAATTGGCATGCATTGAGCTCCTTTCTAGGAAATCTGGCTTTGGAAGACTCATTTCTGAAATGAAGTAGAACAGCCTCAGTTTTTTGTTTTAAGGATGGGGTTAAATGAGTAAATCAAGGTGGGCACCAAAATGAAATATGCAGCTTTACACACAGTGAGACTGTAATATTGGCTTTCCTTCTTGGATTAGTAACAAAAAATTTGACTCTGTGTATACGTCTGCTTGCACACATGCACTCCTTTCATATATATGTGCATATATATATATATATGTAAGTATATGCAAATTTCTGACAATACTTTGACGTTCAGGTACTGTAAACAGATAATCCCAATCATAATCTGGTTAACAACATGGGTAAACACCAGAGCTAAAAGCTAACAACTGAATTCTGAAATTCCCAAAAGAAGACTGGTTTGCATTGTTGGAAAATGAGGCCTCTACTTGTTTGTGCTCTGTTAATCTTGTGTGGAAAGCAGGAAATCACAAATGGCAAGGCTGGCTGTGTACTGCTTTGTGGGAACATCTGCCAACGTGGATGCAATGTGGTATGTAGAGTCCCTTTTGTGATATGTGTACATGTCTGCTAACAGCAACTGAAAACAGGTTAGACTCCTGCTGAGTTTTTTTAAAGTATCATTAGGATCCTTCCAGATAGCTTTTAGAAATGATTGGGCCGGAAAGACCCTTTGCAATATCTCTAAGCCAGAAAGCATGTGCATATATTATAAAGCCAGAAGGGACCCTTATGACCATCTAGTATGACTGTCTGTGTAACCCAAGCCATAGGACTTCCCAGAATTAATTCCCATTTGAGCTAGACTCCAATCCATCAATCTTCTGATTCATCCTTCAGTTTGCCCTTTTTATGCAGGAAGTCTCCTCAGGATTAGAATTCAATGTTTTCTTGAAAAGTTGGACAAATAGTCTGAAAAAAAGAAGAAAGAAAACCAAGAAGCAGTTCAATATGGACAAATTGAAATGACTGTACTTCAATAAAAATAATCAACTGCACAAACACAGGCTGGGAAATTGCTTGATAGGCAGCAGTTCTGCTTAAAATGATGTAGGAATTATTGTGTATTACCACTGGAGTAGGGTCAATGCTATCATGCTGTTGTTAAAAAATAAAGCACTTCATTGGATTTTATAAGCAGGTCTGTTCTTTATGAAGGTTTAGACTCATGTCAGCTGAGCGGTGTTATTGATAAGCTAGTGCTGTCTTAGCTTACTGTAGATACAAGCTAATGCAGTGTATCTTAAAACTCTTTGATTAAGATCCAGTCCTTAGATAGAGCCATCTCATCAAAGTAAGAGTCTAACCTCGCTAAGAGTTAGGATAAGATGAACAGACTTGAGTTTGCTGTATGTATGCGTCAGGGACAGTTATCCTGATCAGCCAATGCACAGCATGCTAACAGCCATGGTAACATGACTATAAGGTCTAAATCTTAATGTACAGGAAATATTCTTTCCTCAGTGCTCAGTAATAACAAATCTTTAGTTGGATTGTTGTGTCAAATTTTAGTCATTCCACTTCAAGAAAGATGTGGGACAGCAGGGAGAAAGTCCAGAGGAGAGGAACATGAATGATTATTACCTGTGAGGGTATATACGGGATCTGTTAGTCTAGAAAGGAGAAGAGCAGACATTATAAAAGTATTCAAACAAGATTTAAAAAGTGCTGCAAAGAGGAGGATAATAATTTGTTATCCAGCTACTCTTGCCTCCTGCTAGAGTAGATCTCTTGTCAAAATAAGCATCCTGCCTTCCACTGTCAGCAAACAACTTGCTGCCTTGCAGTCTGGAGCCAGCCACTGCTAAACAGAACTACCACACACTTCTAGTTACCCTGTTCTGCTACCAGTCTTACATGAAAGAGATGCATTTGTGCATTTATCTCAAGTTCCCAATAACTGTCCAGCCCATAAAAATAGAATACTCTGCCTACAGGATGTGGAATGTGGCAGCACCAATATATAACCCTGAAGTTTCTGAACAACTAAAAAGAGCTTCATGATCTGGCTTTGAACGTCTCAAGAAATGTGTTTGAGGAAGCTTTTGTTAGTGCTGGGGAGGGCAGCATGGGCAGGTGTGCAGTTGTGATTGGAAAAGTCAACTCCAGCAATGCCTTTGAGGTCTTCCTTCCACGATGTGCACCTCTGAGTGTATGGCTAGGGATGAAAAACATCAGTGTGTAAAGCCAGGCTAGAGGGGTGTCAGTGTCATAGTGGGTTGCGAATAATGAGCAGACCTCAAGTGAAAGCTGCCCAGCTTAGATAGTTCCTCGGTGGGTCAGCCATTGTCAAAAGCAGCTACACTGCAGCAGCCCCAACACTGTGGATCCTTAACATCTTCCTGGTTGAGTATAGACATTCATTTTCTGGATGTTCATGGACCTGGATGTTATAGAGCAAGTCCTAGTGGTCCTGTTCACTGGTGTGAGAGATACTAGCTGTATTCCTGGCCACGCCAAGGAAGGGGGAGAGAGCATGGATGAAGCAGGTCCCTACTTCTATCTTTAGCCTCTGAGATGTTATGGATGTAATTTGGGCTTATGTCAAAGTGTGTTAAACAGAAGCTCAGTTCCATTTGGTAGGAACCGAAAAATATATCCTGAATTTTTAACTTTCGGGTCTGGCAAACTTGTGCAAGCGCTAAGAAGTGGTTTGGCTCTGCCTATAAAAGATAAGGAGCTGTAGAAAGACAGAGGTATTTGAAAGCACATTCTAGAGCAATGTGACTGAGGGGAAGTCACTTCTGAAAATAGGCACAGATGAGCACAGGAACCATTTCCTTAGGAATCTTGTGATGAGGAGTGAAACTTGTTTCCTGAGCAAATCTGGCATGACAGGGAGTCATTCCTGGCATGGATGTATCACTCAGCTGCTCAGGTGGGCAAATTGTTCTTAAACTTTGTGTTTCCCCTCCTGGTTTCAGCAGGAGGAGAAGAGCTTGCTAAAGAGAAATGCAGTTAACTGGTTTCTGGCAGAGCTTGGTAGAGGGGAGAGCTGTTTCAAGACTGAAAAATGGATATAATAATTTTTTTAACTGCTTGCTTCTTTGACAATCCTTTAGGATCTTCCACTGATGAGAAGCCTATTGACCCCTATTGGTGCTACCAGCCATCTGTCCCTGCTGTATGATCCCACATTCCTTCAGGAGGTAGGTGACTCTAGTATCTGCAGCCAGACAGGTTGCCAGAGGAGCTCTCAGGAAGCATCAAACACCAGGACTGTGAGCAAGGACGTCAATGCTAAAAGCTTGTTTGGGTGAAGGTACTAACCAAGTGAAGACTTTGCAGCTGTATCTTGCAGGACAGAGTTATGGCAACATTTTGGTGCCAGTCCACAGATGGTGGTGTTCTCAACTCACCTGGCTACTTAGTTCAGAAATAAAGGAGCTCCTAGTCCAGCTCCTTCACTGAGTCTTCTTTACTCAGTTCTAACTATTGGGCCTCATAAAAATGACTAAATCAGGCTTTCTTTGCAGTTTAATTTTCTCCTCTTTAATGCCAGTCAGAGAGAAATGAGGGAGACACAGGATTAGGGAAAACTGCATGTGGCAGAGATGACAAAAAAGTGAGTGTCTTGCACAGTGGGTCTTTCTCTATCCTCCACTTTGGACTTCTGTTTCAAGTTTTGGATTTTTACAGTATTAATCTGCGCTCTGCTGCCCGATTTCACAGTGCTGTCTCCCTCCTGGAGTGCCTGTGGGTGTCGTTCTGTGGGCAAACCAGGTGGGAGAGCTGTTGTTTCTCCTCTATCCCAGAATTACCAAGTTCGCAGTCTTGTGCATCCAGCTCATGCCGGGAGAGATGCTCCACAATGCCAGCCCCCAGAGAATCCCCCAGGACATTGGTAGTTGTTCTAAGGCGGTCCCTGAAAAATCAGAGAGAAAAACAAAATAGTTTCATAGTAGCAGCTAAGGGGATTAAGATTATTTCAAGAAACACCTTCAGTGAAACTTTTCCTACTTTCTAAGTCACTCTAATAAGGGATACTTCAACACTGACAGGAAAATGACTCCCAGAGAGCCTTCCTTGATTGACATCCTTGAGCTCAAGCTTCACATTCATTCCTGTTTTATTGCATTCCCAATTTCTAACTGAAAAGTTTTGGACTTGACACAAATCAAGAGGAAGGTTGCTCTGTTTCTACGTGGACACTGTCCTTTCCAAAGGCCTTGCTGCAGACTCAGATGGCCTCACCACATCTGTTTCACTTAAGTGACATTTGGTTTTACAAAAAGTGCTGAAATTCTGGTGCAAACCTATGACAGCGCTGCTGTGGATTCAGATTTCCTCAGCATGTGCTAAAATGAGGCACCCGATTCTTTGTGCAAAATGGCACATCTAAAAGACCGTTTGCAATGAGATATTCTCCACAACTACAACAGTATGTCAGAGCTGTTGAAGCTGTCACCAGTCCAGCGCCCCATTAGGTCCTTCAGTGGTAACAACAGTGGCATCTGATAGAAATAATCTACTCTGAGTAAGCACAAGAAGTAACCTGGCATATTAGGAGGCAGGGCTCTTCCCAGCCAAGGCTGTTCTTATGCACAATCCACAGGAGAAGTGGAGGTGTAGGGCAAAACAGTTTCCAACTGGTCAGCCATGGCTGGGAGCAGATTTTGGTTGCTTTGGCTACAAACCAGCAATACAAGATACAGAAGAACAGAGGAAACACTACCAGTGTATCCATCTGTCAGGATTGTGGTGTTTGAGAAGACAGAGAGGTGGGACTGTGCACAAATGCATTCTTCAATCTGGTTCCTAAGAGCACTCCTATAAAATCACTTGTCCCAAGTGATTTTATTTAAAAAGGAAAGAAAGCTGAAATGTACCAGTGTGGCTGACTAGCTGCACCCATCTAAACACTCTTCAACTTGGTACAGCCCAGTCTCATCCCTCTTTCAGTGTTTGGTAACCCAGAACTATCATTCTGTAGTGTGGATTTGCTTATTATTGGCACAACCTTTCCCTATGACTCTGCAGATAATTTCTAGGTGCATTTAAAGATAAAGTGAACGGAGGACACTCTGGTCACCAGGCTGATCAGCAAGGAACCTCTGATGCCTTGGGTCACTGAAGCACATGGCAAAAACTCCGGCATGGGCAGAGAGGGCTACTGTGCAAAGGTCCCGTGGATACAGGTGTGTTTTAAGCTTAATGGTACAGGTTACTGAGCCTGCTTTTAGCCGAGACATTGGGAATACTGACAAGGTCTGTAAGCACTGGCAGGAGTGCACAGCAGTGCATGCCTGCTGAGCAAGGAACTTACAGAAACCAGTCCACAGCGATGATCAGTGTAATATCTTCAGTAGGCAGCCCCACTGATGTCAACACTATAACCATTGTCACCAGTCCTGCCTGGGGAATACCTGCGGCTCCGATGCTGGCTGCTGTGGCAGTGATGCTGGGGGAAACAGGAAAGCAGAGCTATCAGCAAAGGGAAGAAAAGAGGTGGTTGCATTTGCAGAAATGTCAGGGATTAGCTCAAACTCATCATCGTCTTGGCAGCCTTTCTGCCCTGGTCACCAAGAAGGATTGTGGCACATGGGACATCAACACAATGCCAGGCTGCCCCTGGCAGACACCCCATCATAACTGACTGCACACCATAGCTTTTCCTAAGACCTGGACATGCAGGAAGGGCTCAAGTGGAGCCTCAAAGACATGGTATCCGTATGTGCTTTGACACCTGGAGCTGTAGTACAACCCTTCTTTCCCATATTTTTTTTCCCTAATTGTGCCTTCTGAGCAAAGGAGGAACCTGATCACACCTCAGATAAGCCAACAAAACTGAAACCCTTTCTGTAGTCCCAAAACTCTTTCAAAAGTCACCTTATTGTGATGATTTGCCCAAAGTCAAGTTCATAGTTGTTGACTTGTGCAATGAAGATGGCTGCAAGGGCCTCGTACAGAGCAGTGCCGTCCATGTTAATTGTGGCTCCCACAGGCAGTACAAACCTCGTGATGCGCCTGTCCACACCATTGTTTTCTTCCAGGCACCTGAAGGTTATGGGCAGAGTTGCTGAGCTGAAACAAATTTACAAAACCACATGAATTGCATGTATGCTGACTTTGTAAGAAGGACCAAGTCTCTGCCTGGTTTATGACCTTACCCACCTGCTTTTTCACCCTTCCATGTGAGCCAGAGGCCAGAAGCTGCTAGGAGAAAGAGCAGTCTAAACAAGGCTTCCTCAGATTTTATGCACGCTGCAGTTGCACAGTCAGACATGGCTTTCCTCAGGGGGTTGGGACAGGGGCTGTATAACCCTGAGGCTGATGATGCCGATATAATACCAAGAGAAGGAGGATTCAGGGTACATAGGGCAGAGCCTCAAGACCAGAACTCCTTTTTCTGCTGTTAAAAAAGCTTGAGCCCCTTCTCACCCCTCTCAGTCCATAAGACAAGAATGACACATGTTTGAGAATATATCTTGCACAGAAAGCAAAGAACTGTTTCTGAAAGAGAACATGAACAGGAAAAATGCTATGTGTTTTGCTATAAGAATGTATGTGGAAGAGCCTGCTATGTACTTGCCAGGAAACAAATATAACAAGAAACATAGCACTCAGTGAAACAACAGTTACCTACCATCCCTTGCTTTGGCTGTGTGACATGGCAGTGTGGGTCATTGAACATACTGGTGTTGGTGCCTTTGCCCAGGTCTCTTGGAGGTTGCCCAGGTTCTGGGACTGTATGGCAGCTGCATATAGTCTATGTGCTTGGGAGAGACAGATGTGAAAATGTGTGCAAGTACACGTGTGTGAGAGGTATGTGCATGTGGAATAATGCTGTGATTCAGCAGGATTTGATATTAGTCCTGAGCTCAGCATTTCAGTGGTAAGCAAAATCACCCTCGTGTTTGGTCAGGGTGAATATGGGCCATTCAGTGATGGTCAGAGCTGGTCATGTGACTAGGGCTCCTGAGCAGGGCAGTGGGAACCTTTCCACTCCCAAATGAGTTTGGCTGGTCCACTGCAAAAAGCCACTAGTGCTAGAAATTGTGAGACCGCAGTGCTGCAGTGAGAGCAATGAAGTGCTGAGGTGCAGTATCCACATCAGGCCGAACCCCACTCTTACATAGCCATCGTACCTGGAGGAGGTGCCCAGGGCTGTGATGAGAGCCTGCAGGAGCCCTGCAATGAATGCCCAGGGGTTTCGGTGAGTGACAATGAAGTAGAGCAGGGGCAGGATGCAAAGGGCATGAATGAGGAGTCCAACGATGACAGTGAGCGTGTACATCCCCAGCTGGCCTCCCATCACTGCTAGGTCATCCATCTCCAGGATTTTGCCCGCAATTAAAAACATGATCCCAACTGGAGCATACCTGTGACAGAAACACAAGGCCGATGGTCAGGACTGGCTCCCACACTTTCACACCAGCTTTAACACATACTGTCTGGATAAATCCTCAATAAGCTAGCATACCATAAGTGCTCACTGAGCCTAATCACTGGATGATACTGCTGGTTTCTTGTTTAGAAACCTGGAGAGAGCTGGGACTTGTTCATCCCATGGTCAAAAATCAGCTCTTGGTGCACACCTGGGGACCCCAGCACTCTGTTGTGCACACAGCTTGGGCACTGGTGGTTTCCTCCTCCTTTTGGGTTTTCTACGTTTCTACAACACTCGTTGTAGAATTGATAAGGAAGGTTATGTAGAGAAACCTTCAGAGTCCCCTCCTTTCCTAACAGAGAGTATTTTTTTCTTCCCTGAGAGGCACAGGAAAGTACAGGAGAAACAGGGAATCAGGGAGTAAAAGCAAGAGTGTCCTATAGGCTCTGGGATATCAGCCTTGCTGTCTTCAGATGCTCACATTTAAGGAATATGAACATCTAGGGATTCCAGATCTGGTGTAACAAGGACTGGACACACCAACACCTGTAAAAGCAGCCATGGCTTGTATAAAACCCCATTTTGAGGTACTCTGCTATCTTTTCCATTCCTGGTGTCTTTTTCCCCCCCTCCATAACAATGCAGCTGACAAGCAGCAGTGAGGCTCCAAAGAAAAGACATAAGACAGAGAAGGAGAGAATCATGGGCACTAATATAATAACCGGACCAAAGAAAATTCCAGCTCCATGGCCACACCTCTCAGGGCTGGGCCTCGGCAGCTCAAGAGCTCACATGCAACTCATGCACAAGGCTCAGAGGTCCACATGCCAAACTCCAACTTAGCCTGGGCGGTTTGGAAAAGTTTCAGGAAAGGATTTAATAAATATTTCATTTCCTCTGACCTTCCTATTAGAACACATCCTTGGCTGCAGCCAGTGACCAGCTCTCCCCAGGAAAAACAAGCTCCCGGGAGATGGTCTGCAGATTGTGGCTACAGGAAGGCATGCACAGGCAGTCTCTCAAGTGTAACCAGTGTTCTATACATAAACACCCTGCCTTCCTTCATCTAAAGGGAGGTTTAAGGAGTGGTGTTGAAGGTCTCTGGAGTAGTGTGCAGGTCTACTTGTTCCACTGTGCTCATGCTCTCCCTTCTGTGCCCTCAGGCAAGTCTTACCTCTTCTTAGGAAAGCAAAGCCCCAAGTTCTGGTTCAGACATGGAGTAAAAGATCCCGGGGGTGTGGGGCTTCCCAACATCTGCTATGAGCTCAGAGATATTCTTCCCCTTTGTGCCTTTTTCTGTAAGGCCTGTCCTGCTGTGCTCAGGATTTTGCTCTGAGATACAAGACTGTGACTTATAAGATCAAGGAAAGGAAGCTGGAGTGATCTAAAATGGGAGAGGGTGTCGGGCTGACAGATTTCTTCCCTGTCAGACATTTGCGTGTATTCTGCCAGACCTGCATCTTTCCTTTTTTGCAGTACCTGACAAAACTTTGAGACCTAACTGGGTAAAAAGCTTAAAATAACAAGATTTGGTAAAATGCTGCCTTCTAGAGTAGACTTGTCTCAGCAATGCCTTGTTTGCCTGGACCATATGTCATAGGCAGCCTTACACAGAAAGCAATGAGCAGCTGAGCTCCAGAGGCATCGGGATCTGGGAGACCTCAAACTGAAAGGCAGTAACTTTGAGCTGATCCTCTCAACCCAGCTCAGCTCTCAGAGCTATTGCATTACTGCATACAGCTGCCACCCTGAAAGCAGGAAAGTGGCAAGGGGATACTGTGATTCATAGCTAAGTCAGACCCCTGGAACACAGCTGGAAGGAAAGCTTTTGGTGAGAAAGCCTCACACCCTACTCCTGTTGGTGAGGCTAAGAGATCTTCCACTCCAGCTCTCTGGTCTTCCAAGGATGTTTCCAGAAGCCTCAAGAAAAGCAAGTCCTGGTGTACCTGATATTTCTAAGGTAAAAACAAAAAGAACAGGAAATGAAATGTGAACAAATATCCCATCCAGACTTTTCCCTCCAGCTTGATGGAGCTAAAGTAGAGCTGTGCCCATCTGCTTTTCCTGTCTTGTGCATGAAATCCTTAAAGCTACCCCACTTCTCATCATGTCAATGGAAACTGCACCTGCAGACCTCCTGCTCCAACCGGCCGTGCTCCTCACCAGATGATAATGGCCACCAGCCTCATGATGGCTTCGTTGAGGCAGTTAAAGAACTCCCGCAGGGCCCGTCCCTTCTGCTTCATGCTGCCGATCACCAAACCGAAGCACATGGAGAACACTACCAGCCCCAGCGCGTTCACCCCATTGGCTGAGCCCGGGATGGGAATGACTTCTTCAAAGGTCAGCACCTCGGAGATGGTTCCCAGGGCATGAGTGACGTTCTCCATGATGCTGGTGAAATTCTCAGGCACAGGGATCTGAGTGCTTGTCACACCTGCTGTGACATTGCTGCTGTGGAGGATGGTCCTGGTGAAGACCCTGGTGCTGTACTGCGTCTTGTACTGAAAAGACACAGATTATCAGATGCACTCACAGGCCCTAGTTCAGATGCTCAGGACACATGCTAGGGTCTTACATCCCTTCTTAAAGAAACGACAGTACTGCAAGTTGCTGCTGACCTATGTGGGAAACTTGCTTTGCCTGTTCTCAAGGTCCCCAGTGTAGTGCTTTCATCAGAAAGTTCAGAAAGTTTATAGAGCGGAAGGTCAAAAGCATCTCGTGTTGCTAGGACTGAGATATTCTGGCTTCTCTGAGAACCCTTTGCGCTGCTTCTAAGGGCACTAGCACTGCAGAAGAGACAGCTTCTTGGAGACTCTGCTCCATATCACTGCCAGTCCAAGCCTGATACCTGAGGTCATGCAAACCCTTCCTGCCTCTGTGGGATGGGGTGGAGGTTGAAGCTCCCATCTACAGACAGTTTGAAAAGCTTGCATGGGGGATGCTATAATACAGACTAACATCTGCAGTGCCTCCTGCAGCAGTCAGACCTGGGGAATAAAGTGCTATTCCATCCCTCAGAGAAGTAGATACGACCATAGTCGAGGGCACAGGGCGCAAAGATGAGATTTCATACCTGTTTGAAGCAGGCTTCTACCAGGTTGGGCGGGAACATATTCCTGCAGTAGATAAAACATGGAAAGAGTTATTTTCCTGTTGAACTAGGAAGAAAACATGGGCTTCCTGGCCAACTTCTTTGTCCTGGGGCAGTGTCTGAGGTCACAGCTTTCACAATGTCCACTCAAGCCCTTTTGATCTGACTGACAGAAGAAGGGAATATGCTGATCTGGACCCAGCACCTCTTGCATCTTGTCAGACTCCCACTGCATGTTTTCAGACTCCAGAAGGTTATTCAGGTATGTGGAAAGAGATGACACACATACCACCCTGGTATATAGTTGCATTGTAAAACCATCAGCAAACCCAACCAAACCTTGAAACAATATCATATTACAACTGTTTAATACACTGCCTTGCTCTCAGCCTCACCTCTACAGCTGTCATTTGAGCTCTCTGTGATCCTGTACCTCAAAAACACGGCTTTATACCACTTGAGATGGTACAGCTTTGCAATTCACTGAGAAAGATCACAGCAAGGGGAGACAATGCCTTCGGAACCACTTCCTTGAGTTCCTTTGGTCATTGAAGATGGATATTTGAAATAGCCTTTGCTGGGTGAATTACTGAAAGGTAGGTAGCCACTCATAGTTTTCATTACTTGTTTTGTTGAGCACACCTTGACCTCTTACATTAATACCTCTGGAGAAGGGCTGGACTTTGAGCCAAGCACTCAGTCTCGGAGTGGCAAAGCCAGTTAGCTAGACTAAGCTAGAAGTAGTAGACTTGCCAAGGCTCAACCATTAACCTCTTTCCCTAGGACTGTATGACTAAAGCTGTGATACTTCAAAAGGACACTCCATGGAGGAATGTAATCTCATTGATACGGTCTCAACATGAGACCATCTTGTTTACCTACCTCACCAAATCCATGAAGGCATCTGTGGTCTGCACCTGCTCAATTCTGCCTTCCCGGTGAAGTTTGTCCTTAGATCCTTTTCCTGGGTGTATGATGATCACCATGAAGATGCCGATGAAGACAGCTATGATTGTGGTCACCATGTAGTAGATGATAGCCCGCATCCCCATCTTCCCTGAGACTCTGCTATCCAGTGAGGCCATTCCTGGGGTGTCATACAGAGAGACAAGGTGAAGAAGCCTATCATCTTAGAGAGAAAGGGAAAGCTTGAGGAAGATTCAAAGGGTGCACGGCACATGCATGAGTTGGACAGGGAGCTAGGGTCTCTAGGAAGCACAGCTTACAAGGGACAGAACTTGGAGTTCCAGGGTGATGTTGATATGGAAGAATGTGGCTTGTGGTCATGAAGAAGCATAGCACTGGTGGATCTTAGGCTGCATTTGGGAATGTAGCAATTTTCTTTTAAATCTCTCAGAAGGGAAACAATCCCCTCCTAGTACATTGGGCCTTTCAGTCCCTAATGGTGGGATGTTTCCACAGGTGGAACACCTTGCAGTCCCTTCTGCTGTCTGAAAGCTTGGCTGTCTGTCATGTCTTCCTTAAGGATCTGGGTGAAACAAGCCCTCCAGCCAGTGATCAACTTCAACCCTTTTGGACTGACACAAGTTAACCTTCCCTAGGTTGGAGGAAACCTGAAGTTGATTTGGGCAACAAACTTGGAGACAGTTGAGGTTATGTAGGATTAAATCCTTGTTAGTGCTGAAGTGCTGGGCATTGGAACCACTGCATTGTGTTCTCCCTGGTCTTCTGAGAAAGCACAAGGTCTTCTGCTTCTCTGCGCCACTACTGCACCAGCAGGGGTCTCAGTGTGGATCATGTTCACTATGGCTGTAGATTCGGGCTTGTCACTACTAGCCAGGCTAATCCAAGCACCTCCAGATGGGTCACAAAGAGGTACCTGAACAACAGCTTTGCTGCCCATTGTCTTGCCTGAAAGCAACAGAAAGCACTTCTCACCTGTAATCAAGCTAGAGACAATGAGAGGAAGAACCAGCATCTGGAGCATACGCATCAGCAGCTCGCCGGGGAAGGAGAAATACTTGATCTGGCGATAGGTCAGCTGGTAGGGCCGGAGGGAGAAGGCCAGGATAATCCCTGTGGATCAGCAAGGGATGAGAATGGAAGTGTGTCAGTGTGATCCAGTGGTCTGTCCCTCAGTCCTACAGTGCAGCTTTTCTCTTTGTCATCTACTCTCAGCTCCTCCTCTTCCCGAAGGAACAAATGCTCATTTTCTAAAAGGCTACGATCCAGTTTTTAGTGTATGCTCTCTCTCCCTCTGACATATTTATGTGCACAGGAGCCTTGTGCGAAACCACAGGTCTCCTTGTTCCCTGTCTGTTGTTCTTCTGGGGTCTGTTCCCAAGAAGCTCATGAATACAAAATGCTGTGATGAGAGACATGATCTCCCAGACTAAAATAAGTGTGACTACACAGTTCAGATTCTCTATCTACCTGCCTCTTAAAGCTGAGTTCAGCCAGTTAGAGACATATAGCCTGGATCAAAAGCTAGGGACAACCTGCTATGTGATAAGCAGATTTGGTGTGCATTGTATCACGGCCATTTGCAGCAGTTCTGGTCCTGTCAGGCTAAAACTGTGGGAGGAATCTGAAAAGCCCTTGTGCCTACAGTTGCACTCACAAGATGCCTCTGAAGAAACCTGGATGATTTGTACAAGGATTGGTTGAGCTGGACCATGAAACTCTTTCTGTTGTAGGCTGTTTCTACACTGCAGCCAGAAAGAATCAACAAGGACTCCCTCCCACATACACACTCTCTGTGGGGTCTCTTGTTCTTGCACACAAAAGTACTCATGATGTGGCAGCACATCAGCTTCACCTCCTCAGGCAAACTGCTATGATAAAATAAAATCTTTGTAAAATAAACAAACATTTCCCCATATTTATAAATGGTGCCTGGTGTTGCCACCAGCTCCATACCTAGTAGGACTGCAGCAATGGTGAAGAGGACAAAGGCATTTCTCCTGAAGAAGCTTTTAGCACTCTCAGCAGTGATGCTGTGCATCCGCTTCTTGGCCCGCGCCGCCCGCTTCTGCACAGCCTGCTGGAACCGCTGCACCCGGCTGTCGGCGTGGAGCCGCTTGGCCGCATCTTCATTGAGGAACAGGCTGTTGACATGGCTCTGCTCGCTCATGGTCAGCACAGCTGCTCAGTCCTCCAGGCACAGCTCTGCCTACCCTGGGCAGGGAGAGGGGCAGGCAGGAAAGCATAAGCTGTGGCACATCTTGCCTTTGTCTTTAGGTCATTTCCCTGGGGCCTGCTTAGGAAGGTTTATTTAAAGTTGATTAATGAGCTCCTCTGACCATCTGCAAGGAGCGGACCTTGGGGAAGGGTATCTAAAGGGCTGCCAGGGTCTTGTCACTACTGCTTTGGTACCTCTAGAGAAGCTCTGGCCTCTACAGCACCCAACCTGCACTGAGGAGTGGGTTATGTTGGCCTGGGCAGCCAGAAAGGGCTCCACAGCCACCCAGGCTTGTTCTTAGGAGTTTGAGCACTTTGGAATGGAATTTATTTTAATCACCTGGCAATAAACCCCTTTCCCATACACAAACTCTTCCAAACAAAACCAAGCAGCAAACAACATTTCTGACATACCTCCGAGGTGGACAGGTCCCTACCACAACAACTTTCCCCATGACAGTGAGTGGCGCTGGCTGTTTCTGTAGAAAGGAACATTATCCCCTTGCCTTCCATGGAGCCTGAGGATAACACTTTATTTACTGACTTTCCTTTGAAACACAACAGGACTTTCAAGTAGTATCTCTTGTCAAACTCCACTGATGGAATTAACTGGATGTTCTGTCTTCATAAGTACTAAGACTGAAATCAAACCTACTCCAAAGAGATAAAGAAAGAACCAATGGTGCTCCATTACCAACTGGCTGCAAGGCCTGGACAGTCTACTGTACTTTATTACTGTTATTTCCATATTCCTCAGAACAAAAGAACAAGGGGGCTACGCAGGCAAACCAGTCTCTAGAGTGCTAGAAGGCACCAGCCACCCAACAGTTCTTATAATGAGGAAGATTATTGCCTGACTATGCAGGTGCCATTTTCCTTCTGTCACTGTGCCTTGACAGATGAAAGGTCTGAAAATGATTCTTGTTCCCAGGAGTTTGCAAAGATAATACAAGCCTAAATGAAACCAAAGAAGAACAAAGTCACCTTAGCACATCAGCAAATGCTGGAAGACCTTCTTTGGTGTTGCAAGTCAAATAAGAGCTAGTCCATTTGTAATCCTAAATATAAATCAAAGAAACCCTCACAAATGAGGCTATATTCTCTATAAATTACACACCCAGTATCTTCTATCTGGACCCAGATAAATGCCTATCATGAACTGAAGACATTGCCTTAAAGAGGAGCTGTTTCGTGGTACAAGATTGCAAGGTCATGTGCACGGAAGCTGGAGAAAAACCTCCATTCTGAGAGAAGGTGTGTTTGTATAGATGCTAATGCCTTCATGAGGTTCAGAACAGGACAGACACACCTGAAGTGGCCCAACCAAGTCACCCTAAGCCCTCCCAAGGCTAAGCTGTGCAAAGGCCACTGGCAAAGATGATGGGTATTTGCTGCAGAAACCTTGCAGTGCTGCTGTGGTCACCCCAGCTTTTGGATCAGCAAACAGCATTCCATGGATTTTGATCCACTCATTCCAGCTTGATCAAGCATTCCATTCCTTACTATACCACCCCACTTTCATCTGTTGATGGAGACTGATAAAATACACACCAGACTGTGTGAAAACTTTGCCTGTCTTCCTTCTTTTCATTGCCAGTCCTGCTTTTCACAGCTACACATGAGAAAAAGAAATTGCTATATTCTTTCAGTTTATTAAGATTGTGCCTCCTGAACCCAACAGTAGGTTTAGGAACTATGAATTCAATCCCCTTGTGTCCCACAATAAACTTGTATCATTTATAGCCTTCCAGATACAGAGTTGAACAAATAACCCAGAACAGGTGACACAGGAACACACCCAGGTGGGTTTGAATGTCTCCAGAGGGAGACTCCATGACCTGCCTGGGCAGCTGTTCCAGTCCTCTGCCACCCTCAATGTAAAGAAGTGCTACCTCATGCTGAGGAGGAACTTTTCGTGGTTTTGTTTCAGGCCATTACTCCTTGTCCTGTTGCTTGGGCATTCAAATGCTTCCTAATGTCCAGTCTGATCCTTCCCTGGCACGACTTTGGACCGTTCCCAGTTGTGCTGTCCCTGGATCCCAGAGAGAACAGTCCAGCACCTCCCTCTCCACATTCCCTCCTCAGGAAGCTGCAGAAAGCAATGCTTCTCCACCTCCATTTCTCTGAAGGAGACAAGCCCAGAGCCCTCAGCTGCTCCTTGTAGGATGTGCCTTCCAGCTCTTCACAAGGAGGTTCACCCTCCATTCCCCTCCTCTGGACATGTTTGAGGACCTTCACATCCTTCTTCAGTGTTGGAGCCCAGCCCTGCACACAGTGCTCCATGTGAGGCTGCAGCAATTCTGACTGCTATGGGATAATCCCCTCTCTGGACCTGCTGGTCATGCTATGTGTGATGTCTCCAGAATGCAATTTGCCCTCTCAGCTGCCTGGGCACACTGCTCACTCCTCTTGAGCCTGCTGCCAATCTGCACCCCCAGTTCCCTCTCTGCTCGTCAGCCACTCCTCTCCCAGTTTAGACTTGTATCCAGTGTTACTCCCTCCCAGCCGCAGAAAACAGCACTTAGACTACTTCCATTTCATGCCTGAGATAGCCCAATGCTCCAATCCATCAAAATTCTTCTTTGAGGCATCTTGTTCCTCAAGAAAGTCAACAGCACCTCCCAATTTGGTATTGTCAGCAAGCTTGCTAATGGGATATTCAATTCCTGCATCTGGATCATGGATCAAAATACAGAACAGTACTGGCCCCAGGGTTAAGCCCCAAGGACACCACCAATGACCACTCACCAGCCAGATGCAGCCCCATTCACTACAACCATTCAAGCCCTGCCATCCAGCTGGCTCTTCACACTGCACACCATCAGCTCACCCTTCCCACAGCTGGACAGCTGTCCAGAAGGATGCTGTGAGAGACAGTATCAAAAGCCTCACTAAAAGCCAGGAAAACTGCATGAACCACCTTCCCTTTATCAGCTTGGGATGTGACCTCAACCTAGAAAGAAATCAAACTGGTTAAAGAGGATTTTTCCTTTGTGAACCCATGTTGAAGATTGCATTATTCTTCAAATGCTTTTCAGTAGTATTCAGTAGGACCTTCTTCATATTTTTTCTAGAAACTGAGGTTAGACTCAGAGATCTGTAGTTCTTTGTGTCTTCCCTCATACCTTTCTTGTGGATTAGAATAGCATTGGCTTGCTTCCAAGTCAGCAGGGATGCCGTGAGGCTTCCTACAGTAGAACAGATTACCACCTGAGGCAATCACTTCCAAAAGAAGAACCATCAGAGAAGGTTTCAAGCCCCAGACACTTTTTTCTTACTCCCAAACCAGTCACTCTTCATCAAATGATGCAGCACACATTGGTAATGTGAAGTGCTGCCTTACTTTGATGTAGAAAGCTCCAAACTGTTCAGTGAAGTGAAAAGTCACATTGATGGCTCTGAAATCACCCACGACAGACTTTCTGCACACAAACCAGACTTCTCATTTGCTGTGGTGACCCATGTTGAGTAGGGAAATGTGGGCTCCCCCTCCTCCAAACCTTGCCTTTCTTAGAGCTGGACCATACCACAGCAATGGCAGAAATTCCTGTACAGGGAAGGTGAGAGCAGAACCCACACATATAAAGGGACTCACCCAATCTTTTCTCTAGATGTCTCCCCATCTACATGCACTGGAAAATGTATTTTTGTCCAAAAAAAAAGAAATTTCTATCTTGATATGGGAAAGTACAGGATTAATCATTAGATCCCATGTTGCACTATGTGTTCAGCTGCCTTCTTAGAGCAAAAGTTATTGCACAGAGGAAACTCACCAGCAGATCTTCCTCCTTTGATGTCCCCACCCTCTTGCTGACTTGCTCCCTTTCTCTATCTGCATATTTTGCAATAGAGCAGCCCCCTCCACAGCACATTCTTTCTGTGTCGCTGGTCTGTAATTGTGTAAATATTCTCTATTGCATCAGCTGGAAGTTCTCAGACTGCTGCAGTAAATCACCAAAATTCTCTTGTCAATGGCTTGGATTTTCCTTCTTGTGAGGAAGAAGGTGGCTTCAATCTCTCGGCGAAGGTTGTTCTATCTGTGGCTGCTTTACCAGTCTCCACTCTGCCAGAAACACTGAGGTATTTGAGAGCATTTTTGGAGGTAACTTCAAGGCTTGAGCAGAGAGCACAAGATATTTTGCAAGAAAGTTCAGTGTTGCAAAACTAATGCCTACTTCCTGGCAGTGAGGTTTCACATAAGCAGAGGAATTTTGGCCATTTTAGGGGTATCAGTCAGATGTTGGTGAAAGAGAAAAATGGGGAAGGAAGACTTCTGCACTACATTTTGTCCTGCTCTTTGCAGATTTTTCCATGGTTATCTCCCCATCTCTCCAAGGAGATTTCCAACATGAGGGGAGGAGTGCAATAGAGCTTAAGGACTTACAAAGAGCTAGAAAACAGGGAATCTCCAAATCAACTGAGATGCATCTGTTCCAGCTTGAACCGGACATTAAAGAACATTTGTCCTCTTTATCTTTTGTCTGTGCTAAAGCAGACAACATCAGAAAAGCTGGCACCATCCTGTGTGCAGCATCTTCCCATGAGCATGCTTTAAAGACAGAAGGTATTAAAATTCTGGTTGAAGGGAGATTGGAGATAGCCATGGCACACTCACAGTGCTGGAGAGCCAAATGTGGGAGCATCAGGGCAGGTTTGCTTCCCCTTCTCACAAATTGTATAATTTTGGCCCCACAAAGTTCCAGAAAAAGTTAGAATCTCAGAGTAAAATATTGTACACAGCAGAGAAATTCTTGAAATACTATCTTGAATGTAATCTTTGACTACAGGCTCTGTAAAGACACACAGCCTCCCACATCTTTGTCCATGCCCCTTTCCCAGAGAAAAGACCAGCTTGTTTAAATGGAGAACTAGGGAGAGCAGGAGAAGTAAAAAGCAATCTTCAAATGCATCTAGTTGAAGGAAAACTCACATCAGTAAGGATAGGGCCTCAGTGTCAGATTAGTCAGAGTTTTTAAAAAACTTCTGTCAAGGATCATGGATGAAAGGTTTTTAAAGCAATGGATATGAAAGGGAATGAAAGGGGAGATCCCATTTTCATCATCACTTGTGACAGGCTGCCAACAGAGATTTCAGTTGTGAGGTCCAAAAAGAAAGTGTGCAGAGAGCTGAGCTGTCCATCTGCTCACAAGTGACAGGAAGAATGATCTGCTCTATACATAAATGAAAAGCACTAAACACAGAAAGAAAAACTCTTTGATTCCAGTGACTCACAAAGAAGCTGGAAAGACCACAGAAAAGCACAGACTGACAGGAAAAGGTACTAGGAATTATTTGGGAGACACTAGGGGACAAAGAAGAAAATACAGAGCATATTCCATCCCTGCGAGGATGAGTGGCAGCTGGGACAGAGTTAATTTTCCTCCTAGTAGTTGGTACAGTGCTGTGTTTGGAATTTAGGGTGAGTAATCTCAGACTTTGTCTTGTGATAAAGTGAAAGTGCCAAGACATGAATTGCACTTGTGGGAATGATACGGCTTTCACGTTGCAACATTGAATGCTTGAAACTGCTGAGATTTTTTTGATTTTAGAAACCCATATGCACATCTTAAATATTGCTACATCATAACAACAGAAAAAAATGAAATTATCTGGTCAAATTTCAAGTTGCTTGCTGAAGAAATTTTGCATTTAACTCAGATTCTAGAAAAGTTGTGAAAGTCTTCAATGACTTACTTTCTTTGTTGTGCAGGCTCAGCTTCAGAAAAAACCCAGCCAAGTCTGACTGTTATAAAGCTGTCATCACTGAAATGTTCCTGCACTCAGTTATTCAAACATCAAGAGGCAGGCTGTATTTATACTTCTTTTTCATGTGCTGCAAAGTTTTTACTGTCCATATTAAGACAGTTCGCATCCATGGGAGCCCACAAGCAAGCTCCTCCTGAGCCGTGCATGTGTCAGGCTATCAGCAGAGGTGAAGTACAGATTTTCCTCAGAAATGCACAGGTCATGAATCCAGTCTGTCCACTGGGCAGGCAGGTAGACTCTCAGTCTACTTGTTCCATGATGCTGGGGTAGCCCTGCAGAGCCCCGTGGGAGTGGTGCCAGTGTTGGCAAGTGCAGAGCTCAATGCTGCGGCAGTAGGGCTGCACCTGGCGGCAGGATCTGGGGGGAGCTGGAGGAGATAGGTTGCATCTGCATATGCAGATCTACACAGCTTGTAGATCTGCAGAGAGGGCACAGTTCCACATGGAAAACATCTCCCAAGAGGTCAGGGCAGTGGTGCTCGCCAGAGGAGATCGTTCTGTGTAGCAGTGATGTACTGAGTGTCTTCCAGGGAGAATAGACACTTCTGCTGCCTGCAGAGAAGCTGTTTGACTGGAACTGAAGGGAACAACTCTCTGTTTCACATGAGCTTCTCATGCCTTAACACCCCTTCATAACAAGAAGAGAAACAACACCTAGGGAAATAAATCTACTTCATGCCTGTGCGCAGCTCTGCCCTCATTCCAGAGACATGCAACAGCTCTGAGGTCACAGAGCAGCGAGTGTTCTGAGCATGGGAGTAAGCTGCAGATACCTCTGGCCTGGCTTTGTCCAGGTAATGGTCAGAATAAGGCTGTGATGGATGAAGGGGAAATATATCTGACTACTTTACATGGTCCAGACAAAACTCAGCATCAAACCCCTAATAACAGTTTCTTAGGGTCTGCATCTGGTACAGCACCCCTGGGACCACAGAACTCCTGGGACATCCCAGGTGGGACCAGCACTAGAGTCCAGAAACTCTGCTGTGCTTGTGCCAGCAGGTTGAGAGAGGTGATCCCTCCCCTCTGACTCAGCACTGGTGAGGCCACAGCTGGTGTGCTGTGTCCAGATCTGGGCATCCCAGTATGGACACACTGAAGAGAGTCCACTGAAGGACTGCAGAGATGATGGAGGGACTGGGGCATCTCCCATGAGGAAAGACTGGGAGATCTGGGACTGCTCAGCCTGGAGGAGAGAAGGCTTGGGGTGGGTCTTATCAATGTACACCTGTAGGGAGGGTGTGAAGAATTCAGTGCCAGACCCTTCTCAGTGTTGCACAGTGACCAGCTGAGAGGTGGCAGACGTGAATTGAAGTACCAGGAAATTCTTCTTAAGCATAAAGAGAGTCTTTGTCACTGCAAGACAGATTGAACACTGGGGCAGGTTGCACAGAGGGGCTAGTGAGGGGTTCTCCATCCTTGGAGATACTCAAAAGCTGTCTGGACACAGAGCTGAGCAACCAACTGTGGCTGACTGCTTTGGGCAGGGGGATTGCACTAGATGATGTTCAGGGGTCCCTGCCAACCTCAGTAATGCTGTGACCTTCCTTCTGCTGATATGATATGAGACAAAGCTTTACGGAACTTCAGACAGCACTGACACATCCTGTCCATGGCAGTGTCCTGGAGCTGATTTACATTTATAATTAGCACAGGGACATGGTTGGTTCTCCACTCTTCTCACCCTCTGACCCCTGCACAGCACTTCTGCACCACACTGAAAGACAAACAAGAAAATGCTGCTTCATTGAAACAGCCAAGTGCCATTTGTGGCGGTTGGACAGATTGTGAGGACCCCAGGGATGTCTCAGTAGAGGGGGAGCCATCAATCAAGTGGATCCACTGTGAGATACTTCTCTGGGAAAGGGGGACGTCCTGACCACTGGCAGGACATGGCATTACAGAGCACTCTTGCAATGGTGTGTGGGGTTGGAGAAGGTAACAAAAATTTAAGATGAAGATCGTGTCTGCCTTCTTGCCCTGTGCTGTGCCTTCTCATGAGGCAGAGTACAGTAGTTAACCCGTGCCTGCTTCCTCTGCCCTCATACAGCACACTGGCGCAGCTTTCTGATTGCTAATGTGTCCAAGAGGTATCAGCCAATGATCAAATAACCTGCCCCAAGGGAGGCAAAAATCTGTGTGGCCAGCACAGCAGAGGAGAGCTCCATTCTTCAGAGGGTTCAGGCTCTTGGCTGGGACAGGCCCAGTTGTCAGTACTCAGAACAAATGGATGGGAAACAATGACTGAAATGCGGCTGCTTTACACCATTGTCCCACTATTGCTAATGTCTGTGTAGCAGAACACAAAAGAGATTAATCTAATTAGCCAGTTTTACTCCTGGGACTGGCAGAAGTCAGCCAAATTAGAAACGCCCATTGCAAACCCTCTCCCAGGTTTACCAGCCTCCAGGGGCTGGTGGAAGAGAGGCAATATAATCCCAAGACAGCAGTGTTTGGTACAGCACGTACCATCACACCCTGCCACGGGCACAGCACGTGCCACTCGGTCAAGCCATGCTGCTAAAGGGATGACACTGGAAAAGCATGTCAGGTGTCCCCCTCAATGACGGCTGCCCCAGGCTCCCTCTTCCCTCTGCTAATGCAACTCCCTTTTTAGTTTTCATGGCTGAAAGCCGGTCAGACTGTGAAATAATCAGCACTTGGAGCCCACTGTTTCTCTTGTCTCCAAGGAAACTCTGCTTTATGTTCAACATCAAAACCAGCAGAATTTTCAGTGAGGGAAGTCTCCGCAGGTAGCAGCAAGGAAGCACCCAAAGCGGGAGAAGAAGGAGAAATCTCTGCAGAAGGAGAGGTGTTGGAAAGAGTTGTGCACAGTTAGGCAGATATGGAAGGGCAACGCAAGGGGTCACTGAAAAAGCTGTGCCAGTCTTTCCGAGGTGGACTTCTGGTGCTGGGTCACCAAGGGAGAGGAGTTAAATAGCCCATCCTCACATGGTGGGAGGGGAGGCTCAATACTTGCAAGGAAGGGACGTGTCACTGCTCAGTGGTCTGAAAGTTGCTGATAGCAGCTCTCAAGTTCTACTTGCTTTTGGGCAGACCATGGGCACTCCGGAGTGGGAAGCTACAGTCCCCCCATTGCCAGCTGACTAAAACAGGTGCTTTGTGGGGATTGTCTTTGCAAGGATGGCAAAGGAGGAGTAGATGTCTCCAATCCCACTGGAGTTCTCCCCATCAGTAGCTCAGTGCCTGTGATCAGGAGCATTAAATCCAGCCACTGTGCTATTGGCTGGGCTTTTTTTTCAGTCCTGAGGACCAGGATCTCTATCCTCACAGGATTCATAGACCCCCCTTGGCTGGAGGCATCCTCACCCCTCATCCTATTAGATCCTTTGTAGCCTGGCCCATTGCTTGCCCTTGGGAAGGGAAGGACAAGCTGAAAGCAGAGCAGCCAAAGAGCCTATGTTGAAAATTTCCATTCACAAGCCCAACTCAGCCATCTTTGTGTTACTATAGCAGCCCTTGGAAGAGCTTTCTGCTCAGTAGGGCATTTCTGGTTTTTGATACCTGTCAGCCAGCCCCCTCTCAGACAACTCCTACCACAACAGTGGACCCAGGAGGAGAACAGATCTGCTCAGGGCCTAGCCACTGACCCATCTCTGCGAGAGAGCACCAGCTAAAGGGAGAGGAATCCGCAATAGGCAGTCATTTCAGCCCAGCTGAGCTCTACAATGACAAAGTGATCACCAGCTGAGCAGTGGGTTTGGGGCCTAAGTCCAATACTGGAAAGACAAGTGCCACTCTCTGCAATGCTCCCTACTCATGCCAGCTTACTCACCACCTCCTGTGGTAAGGTTGTCTCGCTCAAGCTTCTCACCAGGCATTTAACCCCAGCCCAGGACACAGAGTCCCACTTTTAGAGCACCCCCCACTGGGCAGCCCCCTGTCCTAAAGCAGATGAGATCTCCTTGCCGCTCTCTCATGCACATGCCCAAGGAAATCTCCTGCCCTGCTTCAGCCCCTGGTACTGGCACCACTCTTATTCATGCATCGAGATTCACAGACAAAACCACTCACCTGGAACCAGTGCAGGTTGTCAAGCAGAGAGGGCAGCGAATTGTTTTCGTCTTGGGGGATTATTCTGAGTTGTTTCGTTCTTTAATACTTTCAAAGGCAGGAAGCTGGATTTTCTCCCTAGAAAGGTACAGTGTTAGCAGAGAGCTCTGAGCAGTACCTCCTGAGAGAGGAAAGGAAGACTGTAATATGCTCAGGATACATGGCAGTAAGGGGTGGGGGAGTGGCATGTAGGAGGAGACAGAAAAAATCTTTGATGATTGCACCAGACCAGAGCACAGAAAGCACCTGTCACCAGGAGGTTGCATAGAGCCCTTACTGGGTTTCACAGTACCAGTGGGTTTGCACTTTCTTCTGCCTCCTCACACAAGCTTCAAGAAGAGTTAGTAACAGACAGCAGAGCAGCTGTTAAATGAGAGTCAGATCTCATCCCCATTCCACTTACAAGGGTTCCTTCCACAAGGGAGGCTGCATGCATAAGTCAATCCAGCAGCAACAGCTGAGTACTGGACAGGCAGGTCCTTCACAGGTCCAGTCTGTGTGCACAGGACCTCTGAGGTCCAGACAACCCCTGTGGTTTGTCCAGATCAGCCTTAGGAGATAGACATGTGTCTGTGCCTCAGCCAAACTGCTGCAGTTTCCCTTCGATGTATTAGGCACATCATAAAGAGGAATCAGTTCACTGAGCATGCAAAGGAAATACAGTAGCTGTACAGGCTGTCAGGGAGACAGGCTCTGCTTTCAAGGAAGCAGGCAAAACTTCCACTGCTCACTGATTTCTTAAAATATTGATTCCTCATGCAGTTTCTTAGATAAAAGTTCCACATTTCAAAATTTCAATCAATGCACTATGTCAAAACCACAAGTCAGGTTGCAGGTGTGAGCACCACACAGCCCATGCTGGCCTCTGAATGTGGCAGAGTGAAAAATTATATTCAAAAATCAAGCCACAGCACCAAAGTTACAACAGCACCTCTGTTTCTAGCCCTACCAGATACATGACTCGCAATGGACATATCAGTTGTTTAATGAAAGTAGCCTTCTCCTTAATTCAGGTGGCCCCAGTGTAGGGGTTTTGCTCTGTGCTCTGGCTTTGGCAGACCAAGGCTGATATGTTGTGTCTTCAGCGGGAGCTTGTGACAGAGTTTGAACTCATCCATGAGTAGGTCAAAGCCAAAGCATCATGTTCATTTGACAGAGAACCTTGGAAGTTAAATCCCCCCAAATCCTATCCATCGGCTCTGTAGGAAGAGGAGAACTGGACCTCTTCAGCCCAGGTTACAGAGAGCAATTCCCAGCACCAACTGGCTTTTTCAGACATTGATCATAGAATTGTTTAGGTTTAAAAAGAACTTTAAAATTATTGAGTGCAACCATAAATCAGGATGGTGATTAGATGGGACTTCGCAGAATGAACCATTTGGAGTCTGGGTTCTTGACTATCTCTGCCGTTCTCCCTTGTTTAAACTTGATCCAGACACAAGCCATTGCTGCATCAGGAGACAAGGACACACTCTCTGAACCAAATAAATTGCCTGGTCTTCACACTATTCCATGGCTCACGTGGCACTAATGGCCCTAATCTTCCTATTGAAGGTTCAACATCATCTCAGGTCGTGCAAGTGTCAACTGGGGACTGGAAATCCAAGTACTGTGCTCCACAAAGTTTCAGTCATCTTTCCAGCAAAACACATATTGGAATGGGCTACACAAGAAAATATTTTTATTCCAAAATTAATGTTTCTGGTTTTGGGGAAAAGGTGTGCTCTGCCTGTACCATGCACCAAAACCCTCCTGCAGAAACGTGGCTGAGAGCCAGTCCAGCCGCAGGAGTAAAGGGAGACAGATTGTGGCAGCCCAGCCTGGTACACGGCTGATCTTTGCTGCTTCTGCTGGTTCACAGCATCAGCCACTGCTGGGGCAGTCCCAGAGAAAGGACATCTCCTATTCCTCATGCCCCTGCTTCTTGCATAGCTTGGCCAGAAGCTGGTCCTGCAGAAGGGCCCCTGACAGCACTGCTGGCTACTGCTGGGGGCTGATGCAGAGCACTCCTGCCCTGGACAAGTGCATTTCTGGTGCTACCCAGAGAGTGGCAGAGCAGCTGCGCACTTGGCCACCCCTCAAATGCTGTTCTATTCCCTGATTGCACCTCAGGCAGCAGTGAATGGTTGTCCTTTCCACCTCCTATGCCTGAAGTTCACCTTGGCTCCTAGAATCTCTGCTAATTCCTACCCTGGTTTTTAATCTCCTGGTTAGCACCCGTAGGCCTTTTCAAGCCATAAACTTGCAGTGACAAGTCCCTTAAACCTTCTCCTTTGGCAACTTTTTCTATAATTTGACTTGTACCTGTGGCAATTTCCAGACAACTTTGGGTTATTAAATAGGACACAAAGCAGCAGCCTGAAGCTATGGAGGAGGTGAAGAGCTCTGCTCCCTCAGGATGGAACTGCCTGATGCCCAGGCAGTCTTTCCAGGGTAGGGCAATCCTTGGGGAACAAACCCCATGGTCAGCTAACTCCCCCAAGTCTCTCCTTGTTCTATGAGTGCCAGGCACACTTAAACATCCACATCAAACAGAGGCCACATGATGCTCTAAGTTTTCAACAATGGGTAAAAAGGAAACTCACAATGTCAGCTTGTGAGAGGCAATGAGAAAAGACATGACAACTGCACCTCATGTCATGGAGTCACCTTTCAGAGGGTGTTCTGATGCTATCCTTGCACAGCTGCTTGAAGGTAAAGGAAGGGCTTGATGGGAAACAGCCTGGCATAGCTTTCCAAAATCAGCTCCCTGGAAATTTCCTCCACAAAACACCTTTCAAAATGATTTATGCTAATTCCACAAGTAGACTAAAAATGTTACATAGGGACAGGGCAGTTTGTCTTGCACCCATTTCGTCTTTAAATGCATCCTCAGTCTGTATTGATGCCTTTTTCTCTAGTCCTAGAAATATGAGCCAGACACAGTTAGGGTGATAAAAAGGGGTACCTTTATATTAGGATCCTTAGGTGCACAGTCTGTTAGGTGGAAAATGCCAAAGATGCTTGCCCCGTGTGACACGTGTACATTTTTATAGATTCTGCAAATTGAAATATCTGACAAGAGCCTCCCAATTAGAAGTACACTCAATGAAGTAATGCCCCCCTAGCTCTAGCACCTTCTAAATCCTCCACCCTCAGATAAGGACCAGGCCCTGTTTATAAAAATATGTCTCGAAGAGGTGGTTTCAACCTTTGTTTCTAAGGAGAACCAAGATAGCGTAGGGGTCCCGGAATTTATTTTGTCTTTCTGCCTAGAAAAATACTAAAGCTAAGTTACAATAATAGACTACAAAGCTACAAATATATGTGTAAAGAATACAGAAAATATATAAAAGGAAAAAGGTAAAAATCCAGACGGCATCTGTATCTCTACCCAAATTGGAAAGACTCCAGTCCTAAACAAGTGAAGTTCTGGGCAAAGGACTCTTGAGACAAATTTTTACAAAGGGCTTGTGTAACTAAAGGAGAGGTTTGCAGGTCCAGCAGAACAAATCCTTCTTTATCATCTCTGCTGTTTAAGAAAGACTGATTTCTATTGGATCTTTAAAAAGCAAAACACCTAAAAGTGGGCTAATGTAATGAGGTAAATCTCCCATGTCAGTCTCTGTTAGAATGCAGTTAGAGTGTCCAGTTTGGAGATACAACCTGGAGGAGGCATTGAGGCTGCGGGGCTGGGATACAAAACCCAAGTAGATGGTTGTATCCACTGTCCTGGCTTTCCCGGCTTCCAGCAAGCACTTAGCATATCAGCCTTCTGAAAGTGTTTGATTTCTCTGAACTGCTGGGAAAAAACCCTTAAGGACCATGATGTAGTGAACAGCAGGTAAGTGTGACAGCCCTGTCAACTGAACATGTGGTGACTGGGAGGATGGACCATCCACACCTAGACCTGTCCTAGGACATGGATACTTTCTGCTGGAGTGTAAAAAGCCACTGGGATATTCCCTGCTGCTAATTGTCGTGGGGAAAGATGTGATTTCTTTGTGTGTTAAGCAATCCCTCAGCCCTCCCTTCCCTGGATTTTGCAATTCTATAGTCTTGTTCTCCTTGTTACAGTAACCTTAATTTGGGGGTTGGTATTAATTCTGTCTCCTGCATTGCTCACTGGCCCTGGGAACAGAGTCCAATTATGCAGCTGTGACCTTCATTACAAGTTAGCAGACTTTCTGCAAATGAACTTCCTTCATGTTTCACAGAGCTACTCAAATAATGGAATTTCCTTCCTATGGGAAATGCCAATCTTTCAACATCTATTTTTGCCCTATTTTTTAACAAAATGTCAAAATTTCAACTCTTACCACACATGAAACTCAGGAAAATTTAAAAATGTAAAGAAATGTTTTGGTTTGGATCACACTGATGCAAATCTACTCCTACCTGAGCTATAGTATTTCTTCATGTGAGCGCCTCTCATAATTTTTTTACCTCATTTTTTATAGACTACAGGTCTCATGGTGCTCTGCAGCGTCCCCATGTAGCCAAGCTGCTATAGTGCATTTTCCTGGATGCAGCCTGGAAGGAGGAGCAAGGGCCAAGAAGAACAGGGCCCAGAGAGCTAAAAGAGAAAGAGCATGTGATGCCGTTCCCACTGACAGCACCTGCCAGGACATTTGGTTAGAATTTCTGATGGGACAACAAAAAAAAGAGGGTAAAGTTAAAAAATTGTATATCCAATGACAAAAATTATTACCCCCAAATTTTGTCTGGGTAGTTTCAACTGATGAGTGAGACAAAGTTTTGTGAGTTTCTGAAGCTTCTGTCATTCTAAAAGTGCCCTCATTTCTTCTTGACTCTGCTGAGAGTGTATGTGACTAAGACATTTTAGCTATTTTGAATCCCAGCTCATGCTCCCTGCTTCTTCCAGGCGCACAGGGAACTTGAGCTGTGCACTCTTAGGAGGAGTTCTGCATTGGGAGTTTGTGTGATTTGTTATGTACATTCTTTTTTTAGCAATCCCTGTAAATCACTATACAGGCACCGCCAGTGCGAACTGCAGATTCCTGTAGTGGTTACTCTGATGCCTGACTTTTCAAAAGCACCATTTTCTCAAACAGTTTGAGAAACTACACTGCCAGTGCCACTGGAGAATAAATCCCCTGCTCCCATCCTGAGAGGTTCTCTGATGGAAACTCATCTGGTTCCCACAGCATGACAAGAGGGGTGAGGAGTAATTTTGATTTTCTTCCCTGCTCTAATCCACCTCTGACTCTTCCTCCCAGCCCCACGCTTGTCTGCTGCACTATAAACTAGCAGTTGTTCTGCCTGTCCTATTTGAAAGAGACTCAATTCAGGTTTCATGCCATAAACAAGTTCTTTCTAAAGACCTTTTTATTTTCACTTGCCTTATTGTATTTGTACATTTAGTTCTACTGTATTTTGTGTTTTACCCCTTACTTGGGAATGCAGCTTTCTTCCACTGCTTGTGCTGCACAGAGACAATTCCAATGCCAATGTGGCACTGTCTTCCTTTCCATGAGCAGGCTGCATCTCTCCTTCCTTCCCACCTCTGCTCTGCCTCTTGCAGCCTGTGGTTGGCTGTGCTTTCTGCCAGCACAATTGGCCTCCTGGTTCTCAGGCTCGCAAGTTTAGCAGCTCTCTCCTCTGCACTGTTGCGGTTTCTGTGCAGAGTGGACTTTCAGTGAAAATGCCAACAGTCATCAGCTGCCTGGCTGAATATCAGCACAGAGTTTATGTTCTTTGTCACAGTGGCTGAAAAATCACTTTCTGCTTCTGCAGTAGATCAGTTATAAATGCAAAATACCAGAGCTGCCTTCTCTATGCGTTATTGGCATTTTAATTATTACACAACTCTTTACACATATATGAGATTCTTCTTTATGGCAATAGGCAGTTTTCTTGCACTCACTTATAGGTTTGGACAGCTGAATTCTACATGTGACCAATTGCTCTGGCTGCTCTACAGAGAGGTGTGCAATGCAACTTCACAAGTGAATTCAGAGTAGGTAGAAGCATTTCTCAGGGCCCGTCTTTGCACACCCTTTGAAGTGCTATGAAATACAGTCTGCCAGAATGACAGGTGGCATGACTCCCATGGATTGGCCTTACAAATATATTATTTCTTCTTGAAACTCGGGCAAAATCTTCCAATAAGAGAATTTCCTGCTATGGAGAAGAATAGACTTAAATACAGCACAAGGTGGATGTGCCTTGCCACAGAGGCCGGAGAAAGCAGTGTAAATATGAAGACTGGGCCATTCTCTGTCCCTTTCTCCAGACCCTTATTTCTGAAAACTGCTATCTGCCCAGGAAGAGGCATTTCAGACTGGCACATTAGATGAATACCCACAATATAGTGACATGAATGCCATCTGACTTTATCCCTGCATCTCTTGTCTTGTCTGATCTCACTCCATTCCTTCTGAGTCATGCTTTCAAATAGTGAGGATCAAACCTTATGTGTTTTTTTTCCATGGTCCAGGGTATCGTTCAGTTTGAAAAAGCCCTCTGAGATCATCAAGTTCAGCCATTCCCCCAGCATTGCCAAGCCCACTAGTAACCCATGTCCTCAAGTGCCACATCCACATGGCCTTTAAATCCCTGCAAGGGATGGGGACTCCACCACTATTCTGGGCAGCTGTGCCAGGGCTGGACAGTCCTTTTGGTGAAGAAATTTTTCCAGTCTAAACCTCACCTGGTGCAACTTGAGGTCATTTGTTATTGTCATGTCCCTTGTTCCCTGGGAGGAGAACCCAACCCCCATCTGGCTCCACCCTCCTGTCAGGGAGTTGTGAAGAGTGATAAGAGCACCCCTGAGCCTCCTTTTCTCCAGGCTGAGCCCCTCCAGCTACCTCAGCTGCTCCTCATCAGATTTGTGCTCCCAGACCCTTCCCCAGCTGTGTTCCCTTCACTGGACATGCTACAGCCCCTTTAATGTCTTTCTTGGCATAAAGGGCCAAAAACTGACCCCAGGACTTGAGGTGGGGCCTCACCAGTGCCCAGCACAGGGGGATGGTCACTGCCCTGATCCTGCTGGCCACACTATGACTGATACAGGTGAGGTGCCATTGGCCTTTTTGGCCACGTGGGTTCATGTTCAGCACAGCCAGGCCCTTCTCTGCTGGCAGCTTTCCAACCACTCTGCCCCAAACCTGGATTATTCCATGGTGTTCTTGTGACCCAAGGGCAGGGCCTGGCACTTGGCCTTGTTGAACCTCACACCATTGGCCTTGGCCCATTGATCCAGCCTGTCAAATTGCCTCTGCAGAGCATTCCTGCCCTCCAGCAGATCAACATCCCAGCCAGCTTGGTGTCATCTCTGACAGGACTGAGGGTTCCCTCGATCTCCTCTTCCAGATCATCGATGAAAGCTTTAAACAGGATTGGGCCCAAAACTAAGCCCTGGAGAACACAGTCCCAGCTGCATGTTACTCCATTCACCACCACTCTCTTGGTTCAGATGTCCAGACAGTTTTTACCCATCAAAGAGCACACCTGTCCAAGCCATGAGCAGACAGTTTCTCCAGAATAGAGTGGGAAACAATGTCAAAAGCTTTACTAAGGTTGAGGTGTACAACATGCACAGCCTTTCCCTCATCCACTAAGCAGGTCAGCTTCTCACAGAAGATGAGGCTGGTCAAGCAGGACCTGCCTTTCATAAACCCACGCTGGCTGGGCCTGATCCCCCGGTTGTCCTACACATGCCATGCGACAGCTGAAGACGATCTGCTTCATGACCTTCTCTGGCATTGACTGGCCTGTAGTTCCCTGGATCCTCTTTCCAATCCTTCTTATACACGTGCCTCACATTTGCTGACTTTCCATCACCCAGGGCCTTCCTGGCTGACTGGGACTGCTGGTAACACGTGTGAGAGAGTGGCTTGGTGAGCTCTTTTGCCACCTCTTGCAGTATCCTTGGACTTGTGCTGGTCTAAGTGGCATAGCAGGTCACTGGCCATTCCCTCCTGGTTTATAGGGTCTTCATTCTGCTCCCCATCTCTGTCTTCCAGTTCAGTCCTCTGGGTACCTTGAGGACAACTGTTCTTGCTATTAAAGACTGAGGCAAAGAAAGCATTAAGCACTTCAGCCTCTTCCTCATCCTTTGTGGCAATGTTTCTCACCGCATCCAATAAGGGATGGAGATTCTCCTTGGCCTTCCTGTTGCTGTTGTGTCTATAAAAACACTTTTTGTTATCTCTTACAGCAGTGGCCAGATTAACTTNTCTCACAGAAGATGAGGCTGGTCAAGCAGGACCTGCCTTTCATAAACCCACGCTGGCTGGGCCTGATCCCCCGGTTGTCCTACACATGCCATGCGACAGCTGAAGACGATCTGCTTCATGACCTTCTCTGGCATTGACTGGCCTGTAGTTCCCTGGATCCTCTTTCCAATCCTTCTTATACACGTGCCTCACATTTGCTGACTTTCCATCACCCAGGGCCTTCCTGGNGTGACAGTCATTAACATTCCCCCTTAACCATAAACATAAGCATTCAACCTTATCACTGTGATGCCTTTATCAGCCCAAAATGCACAGCAGAATGCACACTGAAATGCACACATGATATAGGGCTATGACACTTTTATAAGTTTAGCATATTAGCATAACTGACAAGAATCCCCAATTAGAAGTACAGGTAATAAAGTAATTCCCCCCTTGGTTCAGCCTCCTACTGAAGCCTCCTCCCCTGGTTATAGCCCCACATTGTTTATGTCTACATACATAGGAAAGCAGAAGAATGGCCTTGGTTCACTGAAGAAGTAAGATTAGAATAGGATTCCAGGAATGTGTCTGTCTTAACAGAGTACTGGAAAAGTACTGAAGTAAACTAAGAAACAATATAACTATGCAATACAATAATCGTCTACAAAGCTATGAATATATGAAAAATACATAAAAAGAAAAGATCTTGTGGCATTGCCATCATTAAGCTTGAGGCAGTCAAAACACTCCCTCACACAGGGTTACCCCAACACTTCCCCTTCCTTGCCTGTCCGTTCTGAGAAGTCTACAGCCACCCATTGCAGCACTCCAATCATGCGAGTTGTCCCACCATGTCTCTGTGATGGCAACTATGTTGTAGTTTTCCAGATGCACCGTGGTTTCCAGCTCCTCCTGTTTGTTGTCCATGCTGCAGGAATTGGTGTAGGTGCTCTTCAGTTGGTCTATTGATACCACCGTCTTTTTGGAGGGAGACACCCTAATTCCTATGTGACTATTCTCAGATGATTCCATGGTTTCTAACCCATCAAAAATCCTTGCTTCTTTGCTGCCACATCAATCTCCATCCATTCCCAAGCATAGAGATGACAGACTGAAGGACCTCACTAGCATACCATCTCCCAAACATCAGCACGCCGCCCCCAGGCTTATCTCTAGTGAGCCTGGGTTATTCACCTTTGCAGTTTTCCTCACTTTGTCTTTTCACTGCTCTGTTCCCTCTTCAGCAGCACTTTCCTGCTGCTCTTCCCTAAGTCCCCAGCCTCCCTGCCACCACAGGTGGGTCATGATGAGGTAACAAAGAATGGCTAGGGAGAAGGGAATCCCATGCAAGAGTAAGAGTTGGGTTCTTAGGAAGCAAAGGTTACTGAGTTGGAAGCAATCACTCTGAAACAGTTTCTGGCTTGAGTGATGTTAGAAGCTCCCTGGTAACCCAAGAATCTTCAGTATAGAGTGATGTTATCCCATAGGACAACCATGGTAGTAGGAAAGCCAAAACTGGAAGAACAGCTGTGTTGAGAGGAGCTACATTTAGGTTGCACTATGTTGTTTGAATGCATTTTTTATGTAGCCAAGCAATTAAAAAAAAGGGCAAACAATCCTTGGCAGCAACAGCAACAGTCTTCTGAACCATAGTGGACACAATTATTATTTGTTCTGAGCGTGGTTTGTTTCTGTGGCTAAGGCTCTGCAATAAGGCACCTTCATGTACGCCCTGTTCCATCTTAATAGACTGAAATGTCTGAACTGGCAACTAATTATTTCAGGGGAATGGCTTGCATGATTTTGCAACAACAGCACGTGACTTTCATTTGGGTAGCCTCTATTAATACAAACCAGAGGATGTCACAAAGCCTTTCTGTTGCTTCAAGTAGCTTGGTCTGATACTGCTATGGGCTGTCTGCCTTCTCTGAGCTGGGAAAACAGGATGGAAATGCTTCACTTCTGCTGCTCTGATGATATATTTGTCCAAATTTAATTTGGCCCATTTTCTTTGGCATTCTCCATATGGTATTACCATTGGCATTGGGCTCTTCTCCAACAGCACCCAATGCTATGTATTTGTATATGTATTACAAGGACAAAAGGGACCAAGTATGATCATCTAATCTGACCTCCTTTTTCAGGACAGGAATAGTCCTGTGTTAATTAATTTTCTTTTAAGTAGAATATACTATTTTAAAAAAATTTTGGAACCTGCATTACTGTCTTCTGGTGGTCATGAATTCACCACAGTTTCAGGCAAATTATATAAGCCTGGGTCTACCTGACCCTGGAAATGATGCATAAGCACTCAAGGAGGAAGAAGCAGTCAGCTGCTGCTGTAGAGGAGCTGAACCAAACCTACTAATGTTAATGGAAATGCTGACATTGACACACCAAGAGGCTGTAGCTTAATCACCATGGATAAGCAAACACTCATGCATACAGCACCTGCAGGCAGTCTTAGAGGCTAAAATGCAAATGAGGTCGGTGGTATCAAAGTCTTAGTCAAGGTGGATGATCCCGCAACTGTCACTGGGACAGCAGCACCTCCAAGTTTTTTCCAGATGCGCCCTCAAATCATCACTTCCCTCAGCATAGATTCACATGGTTCCTCTTCCTCTCTTTCCAAGAGAGATCTTAAACTACAGACTGAAGTGTTATGTTGACTTCTGGGGTCTGATTTTGCAATTTGCTTTCCATTGGGAGTCTACCCTGTTATTCAGTGGCTTTCTGGAAGAAGAACTAAAAACCACAAGACTTCAGAGAACGCAGACAGCTCTAGAGGAAAATCTACACCATTGGCTTTCCTTCACTGAATTGCAGAATCCCCTAAAACCATCTGCTTTCAATCATTCCTCATGAGCTTTGTATTTCACTCTCTCAAGTTCTCTCTAGAAAAAGCACCTCTCCTTCAGAGGCTTTATATCACTCTGTTAATGACACTCTCTGTCATGACACTCTGTCATGTTTCTTAGGCTTCTAATTTTGACAAAACATCTGTTTACTTTGGGGTAGAGCCTTGCTGTAAGCCCTCCAAGTGGAGAACTCAAAGGTTCCCAGATCCAGCAGGAATCTCCAAATCTCCCCCACTGTGGAGCATCTCCTGGAAGCTGTATCAGAAAGATACAGGATCTCCTCTTTCAGACTGTAGGTGACACTACATGCATCTCCTTGCCAAACTGCCTTTGCTGTCAAATGGTATCTTATACCAAAGGCTATCTGCCTATCTTTGTATCTTGTCCAGTCAGCAAGATTTCTGCCAGATCACTCTTTTATAGATGTTAATATATTAATGCAGTCTGAAGTCAATAAACCAGCTTTCAGATTGACAGTTGAACAGGTTCAGCTTTATAAGCTTTGCCCTTTCTGCTACATCTTTGAAGTATTACAGGAGGAAGCGTGGACTTCTCTTCAAACAGTTCTCCAGAGCTGGTGTCTCAGGGATCGGTTTGCCCCCTTTGGTGCTACAGAAGGGTTTGCTGAGCACACTTCACCACTGAGACTGCACAGATGTGGTGCCTGGATCTCCGTGGCCCATGAAGGAAGCATGCACAGATGGTACTGGGCTGTGATTCGGTGGGTGTCCATACATGGGAAGGGTGCACCAAGTTGGCTGTCCTGTGCCAGCACACAGCACAGTCATGTATAGGCAGTCACACTATATGGGATCACTCCTGCCTCCAACCAAGCATCCTTTCCAAGTTCCCAGACAGGGAGTTTTCTCCCCATTCGCTATCATGGGTCATAAAGCAGATGGGTCATGAGGTGGCCCCAGATGCCTGTGGGTGTTAGGCTGAGCTCAGGCAGGCATGTGGGGCTCAAGTCCTTGCTCAGAAAAGCGTGGAGTGGTGCTGTGCTGGCTGCACACTGTCAACAGAGGCAACACAAGCTATCTCACAGCTCATTACAGAAACTGAGCCAAAGGGAAGACACGTTCCCAGCTTATCAGGCCACCTCCTCTGTGAGCTCTCTGATCTACTTTTCCAGTGATTGCTCCTGACCTAGGAGAAGCCCCTGAGAAATCTCACCGTTCATAGCCTGCAGCTATGGGCATCTGCAAGCAGCCATGGCAGGGAGACGGCAGCATGGCACGCAAAGTCTGATTAACCAGATGGAAAATTCCACCCTTCTTCATCACAGTACACCATACTGAAGAACCTGGGAAGCAAACCAGCCCTGTGTTTATCTGCTTGCCAGGCTGCTGCTCTGCTTTGGTCCCATGAATGGTGTACATTTGCCAGGATACCTGCATTATCTGCTCAACCCTCTTTTAGCACTGTGATAAGAAGTACCCCTGGAACAGCATCCTGCATACTTTGCTCTGCTTTGAAATATTTTTTTAGCACTGCTGACAGTCAATGCAGTGCAACATGAAGGGTGAGGCTCCAGCATGGGGACCAGCGGAACCGACCACTCCTTCAGCTCTGGCCATGCTGAGCACAAGAAACCCATTCCCCTGACGCTTGCACTCCTTGCACCTCTGCTAAGTGATCAGCTCTGGACATGTCCTCACCCCAGGTTAACTCAAACCCTGCTACCTCGTGTAAAATTGGTCAAATTTACAGACTCTTCTTACTTAAAGACATGAATGATAAAGTAACTAATGATGCCAGCCTTTCAACAATTCAGGAATCCCGGCTGATAGTCTGAAAGCCTTTGTCTGCTCCCAGCAACCATGCTTTGACTTATTTGCCCTTCTTCCCGGTGCTTTCCCACACACAAACACACTCTTACCTCCCTGATCTGCAGCTATGCTCACAGCAGGTTAGTTTAGTTCCCTGTGAAGAGGTGAGAAAAGCATGCGAGTGTCTGGGCAGAAAAGCCTAGTGCTACAATGTCACTCGGGTCACCAGTGTACAGCCAAGCTAACCAATGGGAATAAATCCCATGGGAATTACACAGCTGTAAATCCTGGAAACTATGCTTCACACTGTGAATGTACTATTGCTGGATCCCTTGCAATATTATGCAATGAAATGATACAAAACCAGCAAATAAAGAATTCATTATTAACACACAACATTATTCAGACTCTGCCCTCTAACACTCCTATACCATGGAGTGTCTCACTTGCTAATGGCTACAAGGCACCTGCTGCCTCTGATCGAAGCAGGGAAGAGGAAATGCAGAGCAAGTGGCTCCACAAACGATCCTGATCCCGATCCCGATCCCGATCCCGGCAGGGGGTGGGGGAGGCCAGTCGTCCACCTTGTAGCAGAAACATGCTTAGGCACTGCCAAGAAGGGGAACGAGCCTCAGGAAAGAAGTGATCTCTGAGGGATTTACTTAGGTACGCAGCAACAAGGTTATTTAGTAAGGCTTCAATTCCATTATATGCTTCCCTTGGATGAATTTTTATATGCATATATGTTTCATCCACGTGTTTAAAACACTGTCTGAAAAACGAGTTGATGGGGGAGGTCTGTTAGCACTTTCCAGGTCAGATAATTTAAAATGTGGTGTCAGAAAAGAGAATGAAATTTAAAGAAGTGGTGCTTGCTCAGTCTAACCAACCAGGCATCTAGCACAAAAAATTAAATACTGAGTTCTGGTTAAAATGCATATTTTGCATAGCTGTCAGAGAAAATGTAAAAGACTGATAGAAATCAGTGACATAGCAAATACACTGCCTTAGGCAGTTCAGCTCCTTTACAGTCCAAAAGCAAAGCTGCTTCTTGAAGGTCAGAAGTGTATGAACGTCTGTTCACAAAACCTGGATTCACGTAAAAACTGTAAGGACACAGTATATGAGTGATATCCCACACCCTCATCCCCTCTTCCTGTGATGGTGGGAAACGCACTAAATCTCTGAAAACCAGAAATAAAAAAGAGTATTTCTGATCCTTTCAAGTCCCTTAACATCTTTAATGCTTCCCTGGATCGGGAATCCTGCCCACATTTGGGATCTCCTGTATGATTAACAAAGTCTTCATGCAAAATTGAGCGGAGTATTACCTTTACAGGGTGCTCACCGTCACACTGTAGACCTGGAGTAAAGCTTGTGGAGGGCTCGGGGGTGGGACGTGGAGGGAGGGGAGGGGGCAGCTCAGACTGGCTCAGGAACCAAGCTCTGCCTGTTCAGGTCGAATGACAGGCTCTGCCCACTCCCAACTGCACAGTAACGCCAGGCACTGAGCTTTTGAAGATGGAAAGAAATCCTTTGGAGAGGAGGGGTTAGCCACAAGCATCATCTCCACAGCTCGTTCCTTATTCTTTCTTTGTGCCCGTGACTTCCGCTGGCCCCAGCGGGCGAGGCCCCGTTCCACCCCCAGCACGAGGCCGCTGCCCAGGGCCGGGGGGCATGGGGGTCAGGGCAGGCTGCGGACAGCGGGGTCCGGGTTATCCCCCGGTGCTCTGTGAAGAGCGGCATGGCTGGAACAGGCACTCGTAGGGCTCAGGGAAATGCCGGGAAGTGGCGTCTGAGGGCAGCAGGGGCTGCAGCGGCAGGACACAAAAAAGAGCCGGGAGGCCTGGATAGGGAAGATGTGTGATAATGTCTTTACAAAGAATTTGATGTGTGAGGGCATGGGTGTTAACGTCTTTGAAATGGGTCTTAACGTCTCTACTGACTTCAAGCAGCAGGTTTGTTACAGAGCCCAGGGAGCTTGGCTCCTGGAACAGACAAGTGGGTCTGCACAGGCCTGAACTTCTGAACTTTGGGATAAAATGACAGGTTCAAGGGGGAATGTGGTAGGCGGTTCGGGAAGGCTGCACCTTCCTGGTACCTCAGCCAACGGGGAAAGGAAGAGGGCAACATGCGGCCGGGAGTTTGGGATAAAAGGAGGCTGCGCCCTCCAAAACCTCGAGAGAGAAAACCCCGCGTGCGTGTGCCCCAGTGGACTCTCTCCCTTTATTCGAATGAAGTTGCAGGACTCCTCTGTCTCTTTTATGGACACTGGCTTTTCAGTGCGTGACTTTCCATACAGCCTGAAGTCAGTCTTGCAATGCTGAGGGGGACAGAGTCTGCCCTGGGGATAATGTGGACTACCGTTGATAATCTGCTGTTTCCTGGGAACAACGAACCGTTTGCAAAGTCAAACCAAAGAAGGCTGTGTCCTCTGAAACCTCCAGAGAGATGAAGTTGCAGGACTCCTCTGTCTCTTTGTGGACACTGGCTTCTCTTAGCATGATTTTACACACAACTGCTTCTCTGCCAGTTTGGAGGAACCAGTTTCCACAGACCTGATTGTGGGTGAAAGCCAATGAGGCAATCTGCCACATTACTCTGCACTTTTCATAGCCTGCCTTTGCTATTACAGACATATCATTTGCAGCCTTCCTACCTCCATCAGGATCAAACTATTAGCAAGGAAGGGATGGCTCAGTCATTCAGCAGTTTTGTATTTCCAATTATTTTAGGCCAGTGAGGTTCAAGGCAGTCAGCAATGCTGCTTTGCAGAGAAGAACAGTACCTGAGGAAGGTCCACCACTGCCTAATTTTCCACTTTAAATATTTCCTTTCTGGCTCTAGAGACAAACAAGTATCATCAGCATGGGCCAGCTGTCATAAACATACTTGTGGCTCTGATCTGCTTGGAACCTGATGGACCTCATCAGCAGAATGGCAACAATAATCTGAATAATCTTTGTAGAAGATGCTCACTTCTACTACTTTAAAACAAGAAAAGTTTGACTACTGGAGACTGATACTGGATTTGTACAGTGTTGCTGTATGTGTAAGGTAGTTTTGCAAAGTTGAGGAAGGAGGCTGATAGTACATTTTGAGTGTGTTTACATCAAGCTTTAAAAGTCCTGAAAGCTTTTTTTATTAAAAAGAAGCAGCAAAATGTGTTCCTTTGGGTTTCGTTTACATCAAAATTCATGTTTTCATATTTCAGCAAACTTTTTGTTGTACAGAGACAGTTGCCTCCTCTGCATAAATCTCACATCTAAAAACTTTTGTTGTCCACCCTAGCACTTTCTCATTTCTAGTTTGCACACAAGCACTTAGCTTGGAAAAGGGTGACTCATCTTCCTTTAATCTGAGATGGCACCCAGCAAACGAGATGCAGAAGGAAACAGACAATCGTTCATGTCCAGCATGGGAAGTGACACCCCCGTCCTTGTGTGGCAATGGGAGCAAGGAGTGCTGCTGCTAAGGGCACTGATATGCAAAGCATGCAACAATGTGGGTATTTGTGATATCTACTGAACTGCAGAAATCAGGGTACTTCTGCTGGAGAATCGGTCTTTGTGGTTACAAACACTGCCCCCCTCCCCCCCCCTCCACTCTTAGTTCCAGACAGGATTGCAAAACCTGTGCTGTCTAACCCTGCAGCTCCTCCCCTAGGGAAGCCTATTCCATCTTTTAGAGCCTTTTGGAAGCTTCAGTGGAGCTAAGGGGCTCTTTGGTGCTAAGGGGATTCTCTGCAATGACCCCTCTGCTTACAGTGGCAGACCCCTCTTCAAGGGCAAGTTGCAGAGAATTGTCCAGTTCAGCTCCCTGTAATGTGCCATTTTCTGGCAGAAGTGGCAAATGCAGTGTTGCTGGTTTCTTAAGTTTTCACTGCCTGGTACAGGAGCACAGGGTATAAATTGGCCAGGAATATTTGGTGCCATCTACCCTGGGTGGTGCAAGGTGCCTGCATTATTCCAGGTGGCATGTTGCTGCTATGCCTCTGCTTGGCCCCAGAGTAAAGTTTTAGGGGCAGGGAGCTGGAGCTGGTCCCAACTTATCAGTGAGGCTGATGTTGTTGCTTGTCTGTGTCACTGCAAGAATTTCATTACTGTCCATATTCCTTTCCTGTACAGCTCTGATATGCTGATATTCCCCCATTGCATCTCCAGCATGACATCTCTTGGTCAGTGCCTCCTGTAATCTTCCTGAAGGTAGGATGTGCTGGTCTAGGTGGTGGCAAGGAGCAGTGTCAAGGTAGACTTCTGAAACGTTATCTGGGCTCTCTGCACATGCCTTCTCCAGTGGCCATAAAGAACACTGATTTGAGAAATGAGGGCAGGCATGCTGCCATCCTGGTACCATGGGATGTAAATCCCCCACACCCTGACCTCAGCATTTCCAGCACTCTGACCCTTCATGCTCCCTGGTGTGAGAGCATGTGCCTAGCCTGTCCACTTTGGCTGAGCAGAAAGTTGCTGTGTCCATGCCTAATGTCCCCCAGAGGCTAAGCTCACCATGGTGTTAACCAGGGAGGAGTGTGTTTGAATTCATACTGGAAAATTAGAAACACGTGGGAAGCCTGTGCTGAATTGCAGCTGCTCAGGGAGGGTCCTGAGAGGGGTCAGGATTGCTCTAGTTCATGGCTAACATAGGTCTAGTGCCCTGGCTGACAAAGGTGTAGTTTCCTGCTCAGCATGGCCGGACGACCAAACACTGTTCCTGAGATAGAGCCATAGCTGAATATGCAGATCCATCCTTAGCCAGATGCCTTTGTCTGTGTGCCTCATGCTCTGCTTGCTACAGATGTTTCTATGACATCTCAAGTCTAGGAAGGTACCATTTAGAATAAAATATGGAATTCAATACCCAGTGATTTCCCAAGAAAATATTCTAACTGCCTAATCACAAACTTGTTGTGGCAAAAGTCATGCTGGATAACCCAACTAGCAGCAGCCTTTGAGACAGACACTGATTCTGAGGCACATGAGAACCAACACTCAAAACTTTTATTTCCTCCTTCATATGCACCACAGTTTTAAATATCCACAGTCTGTAATTCCAATTTTCCAAATTGCTGTTGATGGTATTTTTCAAGTACTAGATTGAAGCTAAGACAGGCCTCAACTGCTTTTGTTATGTTCCAGGCTGCGGAAGGATCTTTAAAAACATAATAAAGGTAAAGATTGAAGATATCCAAGGTACTGATTGTCTGCAGGTGTATCAGCAAACCTGTCTGTTTAATCATTTTCCTTTAAGTCATTCTCCTGCTGTACAACCTGTGCAGACCTGAACCCATGCACAACTTTGCCTCAGACTCCACTGGCCATCAGATTTCCTGCCTCTCCCAAGTTGCTAAACCTCCAGGTGAAGGTTGGGGGACGACATCCCTCCCACCGTCAGCAAAGAGCAGGTCCAAGACCACCTGATGGAACTGAGTAGGCACAAATCTATGGAGCCTGATTAGATGCATCCCAGGGTCCTGAGGGTTGATGTAGTTGCCCAAGCCAGTCTCCTTCCTATTTGAAAAGCCATGGTGGTCAGGTGAAGTCCCAGTGATTGGCAAAAGGAAAACATCAATCATACTTTTACACAGGTGTCATGCTTTTAAGCCCAGCTGGAAATTCAGCCTTACACAGCTGCTACCCTCTTTGTATCCCCTCCCATAAGAGAGAAACAAAAGTCAGAAATAAGAGCAATTTACTGGAAACAGTAATGCGATAAGAAAACCAACAGTAACAGCAACAATTTTAATAACAGAAGTATACAAAAAGAGGGTGATTTACATTCAAAAAAGTGCTCACTGACTGACCAACCAACCTACCTGGCAGGTGCTGCATGGTTCTGAGACAATGAAGAAAATGGCCCCTGGGCCCACCATGTGAACCTTTTTCCTCCTTCCTTCTCAGAAATGAGAATCCCTCACTTCCACTCCACCTCCCCTGATGTGATGTCGGTGGTATAGAATAACAACCTGGGCACACCCACAGAGCTCCAGGTTCTGCCCCCTCATGGCTACTGCAAGAACATTAACTCTGTCTTGGCCTGTGGAACTACGTACCAGTGACCATCACCTCTGTGCCTGGGAAGGTGTTACAGGTTCAGGAGGATGCCCGTGCACAAAAAACTCAATGTGCACATAGAATTGCAAAGCAAATTAATTTTATTAGTCGCATTAGCCATTAATACATACTGACCCTTGGATTCTAGAGAAGCTGCTGAGCAGGAGAAGGAGATGGACCATGGCTTCTGAACTGGAGGGGTAGGGAGGCAGCACACCTTCAGGATGTCCCCTGGATGAAAATGGCATGCATCTTTTCTTCCTCCCCCCTCCACCCCAGGGCCACACCTTATACCTCCTCCTCAGGAGTAGCCAGTTTCAACATCATCTCATGTGGGGCCAGCGCATGAGATGAGGTCATAACGGCCCATGGTCACACCTCCATGCCAACAATGGCTTTATTGTGTATTATTTCCCTTTCACAGGTTGAATCCTACCAGGTGACCAATACATAGTTTCATTTCTGAAGTTTAAAGTCCTACCAACTAACAATAAGGTCTTCTACATTATCATGTCTAACAATAAGGTCTTCTTCTACATTACCTTGTCGATGTGCACAACAGCGGACCAAATATGGCAGGCCTTAGACATGTCTTTGGTCCCTGACACAGAAAGTACTGGAGAAGATTTTCATGGAAGCAGTGTTAAGGCACATACAAGACAAGGAGTTGACCCGAGACAGCCAGCACAGCTTCACCAAGGACACGTTGTGCCTGACCACTTTGGTGGCCTTCTATGATGGAGTTACTGCAACAATTGACAAGGGAAAATGACCAATTTTATCTACAGAGACTTCTGTAAAGCCTGTGACATGGTCCCACATGGCATCCTGTTGGGGTTTTAGGAGTTCTCCTTTTGTTTTCTTTCTCTCTTAAAGAATTTTCCCCATACATGTTGCCCAGGGGACAAATTATGGGGTATTTAAGAGAGACAAAAGACCTGGCCACAGGGGGCGGGGTCCAACTGGCTACTCTCTTTCACCTGGGATTTTCTTGTGTAGGGCAGGGGATGCCTCGAGATTTGAACTGGGAAAAAGGGGTTGGGTACAGCCCCTAGCTTCTCTTGTTCTCACGGCATTCGGAGGGAGAGGAGGACTGCCGTAGTTGTGGAGAGAGTTGGTCACCGCTGCAAATTTCTGCTTTCAGATGCCTTCCTTCTACTGTGAGTGGAGCTTGCTCACTGGAGTGGCTGTTACACTGGGACCCTATTTAACACCCTACCTCACTAAAAGAGGGATCTTTTCACCGTCTGCTCGGGTGCCTCAGGGAAAACCCTAGGATCCCAAGCCCACCATTCCCTGCCCNTTTCAAATCAAGACACATCCTTATCTCCAAATTGGGGAGACATGAATTTGAAGAGTGGACTATTTGGTGGTGTTGTGATTTAAGAATGGTATTCTCCAGTTAAGTACTCCCACTAACACCATGAGCTGCTTTCCCTCCACCCCACTCCAACTGGAGGCTCAAAAGGCAAAGATTGTCATAGGAACAATTTACTGGAAACAGCAATGAGATAAGAAAACTAACATTAACAGCAACAATATTAATAACAAAAAGTACAAGAAAAATAAATTATTTTCATGGAAAGTCTCCCAAGATAAACAATACCAGATCATTCTGTCCACCATGTTTTCTCAACTGGAAGGAACCCCTTCTTCCTGGACAAGACAGAGAGAGAGTCCCTTTTGTGTCAAATAACATATGGGCCTTAGCCACACCCCCTCTTGGCTACTGCAAAAAATTAACCCTGTGCTGTCTGAAACCAGGATAGGTGGCTAAGAAATTGGCTGGATGCCACAGCCAGAGATATATGGTCTGTTGAGAATTAAAATCAGGTTACTTATAGAATATTGGAAATTATTTGTGTAGGTTGAAGTTTAATTGTAACTTACTTACAGTTTAACATGAGTGGGCCCTGCTCAAAGCTTGGCTTTGAGGTGAGCTGTAAATGAACTCTGTGAACATGAACGTCTGAGCAGGGGAGGAGACAGAGATCTGGAGACTGGAGATCTTCAGATAAACTGAAACCCTGGAGGGCCCCAAGGTTGCCCCAAGCTGGAAGAGAAGAGCAATTAATGGTCTGCCCACGTGGATATGGAGAAAGAATCCAATGAGGTTTTAGAAGACCCCAGATAATAAATTGCCATTGGACCAAGAGGCATCTGCAGAGTGTGTGAAGAGCATGTGAAGGTCAGGTGCACAGACTGTGAGCAGATAAAGGCCCAGGGGTTGCGCAGTTCAGGGTTGTTCTTTGGAGGCACTAGCTCAAGCTGAAATAAACTGGCTGCCTCATAACCTTTTCAGAAGAGAAGGCTCTGGGGTGACCTCAACTGCAGCCTTTCAGTGCTTAAAGGGAGCTTATAAGAAGAGGGAGAATGACTTTTTACACAGGCAGATAGTGATAGGACAAGGGGGAATGGTTTTAAACTAAAAGAGGAGAGATTTTGGTAATGCTGAGTTATGAGGAGGAAATTCTTCCATGTGAGGGTGATGAGGCCCTGGCACAGGTTGCCCAGGGAATCTGTGGCTGCCCCATCTCTGGAAGCGTTCAAGTCCAGGTGGGACAGGGCTTGGAGCAACCTGGTCTGGTAGAAGCTCTCCCTGCCTGTAGCATGGGATGGAATGAGATGGGCTTTAAAGTCCCTACTAACTCAAACCTGTCTGTGATTCTATAACTATACACCTCCAGATTTAGGGTCTTTCTTTTGTGGTCTTGTGCAGAGCCTTCTTTAAATGTGGATAGGCTGAAATCCTGAGGTTGGGTGCTACAACACAAGGTACTAAAGCAGGTACCCATTCAGAGATGGTAAACAGAGAGGTGAGAATAGTATAAGCATAGCCAAAACCACGGAAGTACAATTTTTTCAGTAAGAAATTGTGAAAAATCAAGTGCTTGCTTCCCCATCTAGTGGTTATATTCAGAAGGAAGAATGTTCCAGTAAATATAAGCCGCTAGTCTCTGAAGGCTGGGGCTATGTGCATGCACTAAGATCAAGCACCACAAATGTGGTCCTATGTGTTTTTGCACATTGATCCTATTTAGACGGACAAAGAATTGCAGTTATAACTGTCCACATCTTCTTCCCCTTCTACCTGCACAGCTCATTTCAGAGAGTCTTTTAAGAATGAAAGAAATCAAATATATCACAAAATCACAGAAAGGTATAGGTAGGGCAAGACATTTTGTACTTTAAGTTGCTGCTTGAAACAAAGCTGTCTTCAAAGTTAGATGAGGTTATTCAGTTGAATTTGATCCAGCTAAATTTGAAACTCTTCAAGGATGGAGATTCATCACCTCAGTGAATATACCACCTCAGTCCATATACCAGTACTTGGCTTGGGAAAGCACTTGAAGAAAACAAAGTCCTAGCAAAAAAAAAAAAGCTCCCAAGTCCTGCCAGAGAATGGGAGTGCAGGCCTTTTCCTAGCACACTGTGATGTCTGCAGAGGAAGATGCTGTTTGCATTACAGCTCTTAGGTTGTGCCAAGAACAGGCTCAAACTGCCAGGGTCTCCCAGCAATGCAGGGTGGTGAGTGAGATTTCTAAGCCTCTTAGTTTAGCCCCTGAATAGCCCTAATTACTGACAGCTTTGCTCATGCTTTCAGGCTCTAGAATCCTGGGCCAGTGTGCCTGGAGAGTCACAGCTCAGGAGCAGCACTGACACGCAAGTGAATTAGAGATGTGAATCTCAGACTATGAATGCTGCTAAGGCATTTCTTTGTGTTTGTGAGTGGACTTAATTGCCCTTGCACAGATGCACTTTGCTAGAAGCAACTACAACTGGTAACAACCCAGCTTGCTTCCTCTGAGAGAAAATATCAGGAAGATAGCTTTAATGACCGTCCCATAGTGTTTTTAGCCCCTTGCCCCCAGGTCTAGTGTTTTGACAAATCCCTTCAGTCCCTCATGGCAAACAATCCCTGTTCCTTTGCTCTCAGGGCCTCATAAGCCTCCTTCTTGTTATCCCAGACCACCATCTAGTGGGTGCTGGAGATCCCACCACAGCCAGGGAGGAGGCTATGCCATGGCCTAAGGACACCAGGCTGCTCTTTTGAGCAGCCCTTAAGTGATGCCTGCATGAGCAGAGCTGCGTGCCAGTGGGAGATCATTGGAATTTTAGAGTATCACTCAGCTGGGTTGTTGGTTATCTGCAAAGCATTTAACAGAAAAAACCTTCCCCTCTGTGTCAGTGGTGCCCTGGCCCATGCTGTTATAAGATCTGCAGTTGAAATTGCATACAATTCCTGGAAATGCTGAGTAAGCCCCCAAATAGCCCCTTATTTTTATAAAGCCAGATTCAGTTCTGGAATGTGTTGAGCATGTGAGTAGCTTCACTCATGAATCAATTCACTGATAGGACATATTGATCATTCCACTTTAGCAAGTATTTTACCCTGTAGATTTTCCCACTGAAATAATTGTAAATCCTTGCAGACAAGAATACTAGAAGGAACTGAATCTAATAACAACCTGAAAACCTTCTGAAACTACACCAGATGCCAGAGAAAAGACAAGCTGTGTAGCTGGTTGGTTCCTCAAAACTGTCACAAGATGACCTCTTTCCTTACAGTTGGAGAAAGATTGATGGCTCTCTTTCCTTGGGGAAAAAAATATGATTCAGTCCTCACAAAGGGGGAAACAAATGCTTCATAAGAAATCCCCTGCTGAGTCAGAACCTCTGAAAACACTAGTGGTGATAATCAACATCACTTTCATGTTGCTAAAGACCCTCAGATGCAGGCATGGCCAGCCCCACCCCGATACCCCCCATTACTTTAGGGTTAGGGTTACATGCAACTATTAGTTTCCAGTGATGAATCACTGCCTTCATGTTGCATGTTGCAGGTTAACAGATATATTTTCTTTATTGTTGTAATTTCCAGCAAACAAGTGCTTGAAAATACTTGGCTTGGCCACTGCTCAGTTACCCAGTGTCATTAATATAGCAGTTTCTGGCTCAGGGTCATGATGTCACAGGAGGTGTGAGCTGCCACAAGAGGGATCAGGACTTTAACAAAATATTCTGAAGTGGATCTGTAAGACCCACAGAAATGGTCTGGCAGCTGGGAAAGCATGTGACATTGGTCAGTTGAGTGTGACATAAACCCATGCTGCTGTTGAAAAAGGAAGCCCTATTCTTCTTAAGGTTGCTTGTCCTTTCCAGCTCTCCCATGCTGTAAGGAATGAGTTATCTGAGAAATTACTTCATTAGTTCAGAAGCAAGTTAAAAAAATAGGTTTCAACTGAATCAACTCCAGCAGACCCTAACTTACACAGAGTCTTCGATATATTTCCCAATTAATAATAATTACTGTACTACTGAAAATCATAGAGATGTGGGCAGAATGGACCTCTGGAGGCGTCAGGTACAACTTTCTGCTTGATCCGGGTTTGCCACCAGAAGCAGACAAGATAGTATATTGTCTTACCCACATGGTGTGAGCACCTAGTGACTGCCTTCTTGCCCAGGACACTGGTAGAGTGATAGAGCTAGAAACGAGATAGTGGTGCGGCCTTCACTCTAGAGCCCCTATTTCTTTTCTTGCTGATGAATGCTTATGACTATGGATCAAAATGCCACTGTCACGCTATGGAACAACTGTGAATGCTCCAGGGTCTGAGTCCATCCAAACGACAGTCTCAGAAATAAAAAGTCTTCAAACAGGGTGGGTTGGTTTTGGCTGGGGTTTTCTTTGTGAGGTGGTGGCTTTTTGCATTTGTGGGGTTTTTGTTTGTTTGTTTGTTTTTCTTTTGTTTGTTTGGTTGGTTTTTTGTGTGTGGTTTTTTGGTGGGTTTTTGGTATTTTTGGTGGGTTTTGTTGGGTTGGTTTTTGGTTTTTGGGGGTGGTTTTGGTGGTGTGTTGTGGGGTTTTTTGGGTTTTTTTTTTTTTTTTGAGAACTCAGCTATGGAAAAATATTTAATTTGTCAAAGTCATAGTGACTTTTAGGCCATGTCCCTTTAGAAATACTGACCTAACAATAGTACTAATCAGAAAGTATGGCATTTATAGTATCTTAATGGCATGCACCCAAAATAGATTCTAGTTATATCAGCAAGTTGACAAGCTCATAGGGTACAGATAACTCTTGTAATTAATTTCTAAAAGTCACAAGAACTGTAAAGTTGGTGTGGGTGGAGTTTACTTTTTATTGAAATAATAAATTGCTAGAATCACATTTATCTGGGTATTACTACAGATTTACTTGAAGGTAAATTAAATCACAATCAGGAACCTCCCAACACTGTTAGGATAAAACTGTTAATTTTCCTCTCGTATGTTAATGATTCTGAGAAGTATGGGCTCTAATTAGAACATGAATAGAGAACACACTGTGACCTGCTGGTTCTTAAGGTCTAGTGAGTGTAACTTTCTGAGGTACATTCTTTCCAAAGCACTCCCCTTAAATAGGTCACATCACTCACTATGCTGGTACCACACATTCATTAGAAAAGCACAGGACAGTAATTCCTATAATTAAAGTTGTCCAACATTTTCATGATAAAAGCATGTTCACAGTTTCTTATAGGTTTAACAGGTTTTAATGCTCCAAAGTGAAATTTTCTGTAATGGATATCTGTATCCGAATAAGTACTTAAACTAAAAATGTAATTATTGGTTTTTAGACACATAATAGGTAATTACTCTCACTCTTACTTTTCAATACTAGTGTTTGGCTCAGTTTGTAGGACATGTCTGCTTTGGGAAAGGAACTTAATTCCATAAAGACTGGAGCTAAATCAGCCATGTTGTATATCCCTGAATATTACAGTTCTTGTGTGAATAGAAAAAAGCTGGTTCTTTTGGCTAAATTCTCTGCAAAGTGTCTGCACCAAATGTTCTCCAGGGAAAAGGCACAGACAAGGTCTAGAACCACACACAGACTCAGGCTGCCATGTGGACATCATGCAGCTGCCAGCACTAATGTCCAGCCCTGTAAGCTCTCAGTGGACATGCACAAAATGAAAAAAATCTTACAAAGCCATTCAAAGTGTCAGGTCATGATCAGAGGATATGCTAAAATCAGCTTTAAGTAAGCTGGGATCAAATAAAAAATGCTGCAGCCCCAGGTATCTGTGGATACCATGGCTGGAGTGCTACCCTCAGGGAAAATGGGGATGACTTGTCTTGGTTTGAAAGACAGGTGTCTGCCAAGGAAGGCAGGAGCCTCCCTTGAAATGAAAAATGCAACCCCCTTCCCTCCGAATTATTATAATTTTGAAATTAAGGGGCTTTCAGGCAAAGCTATGAGGAATAGGAATAACAGTTCTTTACTACTATATATATATATATNGGGAAAGGCGGCCTTGGGAATCCCGGGGTTTCTCCCTGAGGCACGGTAGAAGGAAGGCAGCCGAAAAAGCAGAAACCTGCAGTGCTGACACGTGCACTGCAGTGCAGTCTTTCTCTCTCTCTCTCTCTGTCTGAACGCTGAGAGCAACTCACCCACAAGCCCAGGTGAAAGAGAGTGGCCAGCTGGATCCCTCTCCCTGTGGCCAGGTCTTTTGTCTCTCCCAAGCACCCAGTAATTCGTCGCACCGGCAACATATATGGGACAAATCCCTCAAGAGACAAAGAAAACAGAATAGGAACTCCTAAAACCCCAACACTTGTTCAGGACCATGTAGCTTATTGACTAGTGGCAAGTTTATTTAAGCCAGGGAAGCATGACAGGACCCATCTCAGGTGAAAAGCAACACTTTTAATGGTATTTTTCTTCTGCCTTGGTAGATGGAGAGTGAGAGGTTAAACAGAGCCTCCTGCTGCTTAAAGTGCACCCTGGAATGCAGACGTGGTCTTCACTGATCTCCAGGATCCTTTAAAGTTGGTGGAATGCATCTGTTCAGAAACATCAGCCAGCTTTCAGCCCCCTCCCACATAGCCCACTGCATCCCATGGACTCATGTGGGCTGAGAGTTCTCAAGAGATTTTTTACTTGCTCTTGTTTCTGAATCCTGTCTCAAAGCTCAGAGACCTGGGGGACTTCCTTGGTGGAGATTAAGACCAGGAAAGCATTTGATGTCCCTGGCAGTTTCAGCTCTAGTTGACCTTTGCCTTTCCTAGTACCATCTCTGCATGCTGAAGAAGTATTCCAATATTCCACTTCAATAGTCTGTCCTTGCTTCCATCTCGTGTATACTTTTTTTTGTGTTCATTCACAAGTTCTATGTTTACCGAGTTTGTCTCCCAACACATTTACTTATTCCTCTGATTGCTGGGACAGACTGTTCTTGTGCTTGGAGGAAGTCCTTAACAAGCTGCCAGCTCTTTTGAGCTCTTTTGTCCTTCAGAGCTAACTCTCAGAATCTCACTTCACTTGAATAACCCAAAGTCATTCTCTTGAAGGGGCTGCAGTCTGCCATTTGTCTTTGTCACTCCCATCAGAATCTTGAACACCACAATTTCATGGTTGCTATACCCAATATGACCACTGATTATCATGTCCCCAAACATTCCTCTCTTGGTATCCTCTCATGAGTATCAGATACAGCTGGGTGTCCAGCTGAACTAGATGGCCTGTCTAGCAAGTGTGGTAAGAATTTGTCCCTAACACGCTTTAGAAAACACCTGGATTTCTTGTGCCCACTGTCTTGCTAATTCAACTGATAATGCAGCTTGCACTAGCAATCATAAAACTCCACATAGTATTGTCTGATCTACAGAAGTATTCCACCATATGATGAAGATAAATATTTATTTAAAGATAGGTATTCTGTATGTAAAGGTAGGTATCCTGTGTAGTGTGGTCAACAAGCTGGAGGGAAGGGATGCCATCCAGAAGGACCTGGACAGGGCAGAGAGGTGGGACTTACGAACTTCTACAAAGCTCAACATGCCCTGGCCACAGGCACTGGCACACAGAAACCCCCCCCCGTGCTGGGCTGAGCCCCCAGCGTGGGCAGCAGGGGAGGGGGAGATTCTGCCCCTCTGCCCCACTCAGGTGAGACCCCACCTGCAGAGCTGCCCCAGCCCTGGGGAACAACATCAGGAGGACGTGGAGCTGCTGGAGCCAGTCCAGAGAAGGCCACGGAGCTGCTCCAGGGCTGGAGCCCCTCTGCTCTGAGGACAGGCTGGGAGAGCTGGGGGTGTTTAGCCTGGAGGAGGCTCTGGGGAGACCTTAGAGCCCCTTCCAGGGCCTAAAAGGGGCTCCAAAAGAGCTGGAGAGGGACTTTGGACAGGAGTCTGGAATGACAGGACAAGGGGGAATGACTTCCCACTGCCAGAGGGCAGGGTTAGCTGGGATATTGGGAAGAAATTCTTGGCTGTGAGAATGGTGAAGCCCTGGTACAGGTTGCCCAGAAAATATGTGGCTGCCCCATCCCTTGGTGTTCAAGGCCAGGTTGGATGAGGCTTGGAGCAACCTGGTCTAGAGGAAGGTGTCCCTGTCTATGGCAAGGGGTAGAATGAGATGGGCTTTAAGGTTCCTTGGAACCCAACCCATTCTGTGATGATTGTTTTTCCTAAATTAGTGCCATTCATTTATTCTTACGAAGTTCTGTCAGTTCTGCTGTTATATTCCTGATGGAAAATTCTTCCAGCAGGCAAACCAGATGGTTTCAATGTATGGTACTTGGAAAAGGAATCAGGAGCCTGGCCCTTGGGTTCTGCCTTATGTTAGTGGACTGTTGCTTGTGAGGGATGTAGTCAAATGATGGGCACCGTGCATGCTGTTGTTAAATGAGCCTTGAAGTTACCATTAGGGGTAAGATGAGAATCATGGATTGCTCAGTTTCTACCCCCTGTGCCAGCTGCTGTTGACTAATGTATAGAGACTGAGACCATGCAGTCAGGGGAGCTCTGGTGCACCAAACAAAGCAGCCAACAAAATATGGGGCACCATCAAGAGAACGAGAGCACTAGCATGGTTATATACTGTACTCTTCGGACTGACACTTTGTGACCATGTAACACCCTGGTGCACCTACATTTTGAGCAGTGTGGACTTCTATAGAGCTAGATGTCACACAGAACAGCAAACACAGATGTGTGTGATGGAGCAGCATCCTCCCAAAAACGGAGAGTTTGATTCTTAAGTCTGGAGAAAAGGCTCAGAAAGGTATGACCCACGACCAAAGTGAAAGGTGTGAAGCTGTGTCATGGGAGGTTTAAGTTGGAGAGTAGGCAAAGGTTCTCCCAGAGGGTGGTCAGGCACTGAACAGGCTCCCCAGGGCAGTGGTCACAGACCAAAGGCGGCCAGAGCTCAAGGAGCATTTGGACAACACTCTCAGGAGCAGGGTGGGATTGCTGAGGTGTCCTCTGCAGGGCCAGGAGTCGGACTCGATGATTTCACTCAGGATATTCGATGAGTCAATGTTCAGGCTGGCAGCATCCCAGAGGAGTCATGTCCCAGAGCAGGCGCTGCACGGGGATTGCTGCCCCGTGACCGGCCCGGGCAGCGGCACTGCGAACACAGGATGTGGCACCAGGAGCAGCTCATGACCTGCCCGCCTGGGCTCCGCAACCACGCGAGGAGGTGCGGAGGGCAAGGCCGCGCACGGAACGGAGACCGGCGGGCAACTGGTCCCGCTCCGACGGCCGCGGCCGCCACGGTACACACGGTGCGTGGGCCGCAGGGAGCGATCGGGCCAAGGCGGGCCCCGTAACGAGCCGGCCCACGGGGACGCTGCCCAGACCGCCTGCCCGGAGCGGCGCGAACCGATCGGGCACGGTGCGGAGCCCGCGTGTCCGCCACAGACGGCCCCGCCCTCCGCGCACGCGCGGTGCCGTCCCGGGGCGGCCGTAAATCGGGGCGTGCGCGGCGCGCGGCGCTCGCGATGAGCGGTGTCGTCCGGCCGCGCGATGCATTGTGGGCGCGGCTGAGGAAGTAAAATGGCGGACCTGGCGAACGAAGGTAGGTGGGAGTTGCAGGCGTCGCTACCCTGGCCCACACCGGCCCTGCGCCGCTGCGGGGCCAGGCCAGGCCATGCCATGCCATGCCATGCCATGCCATGCCATGCCATGCCATCTGATCCGCGTTTAGGGACGCGTTCGGGAGCGCCACCTCCCCTCGGCCGTCCCGGCCACTGTGGGGCGAGCGGCCGGACAAAGGAAGCGCCTTGGCCGGGCCACCGCGCTGTCCGCAAAGCGGGGGCGGACGGGCCTAGCCTGGGGCTGCCCCCTCAGGTGCCTTCCGCGGGTCGGTGTTCCCTGGACGCGGACAGCGTGCCCGGCGCTGGGCACGGGCCCTGGAGCGCGGCAGCGAGCGCTGCGTCTCGGCCCCGGCTCTGAGCCGCTTTGTGCCCCGCCTTGTCCAGTTGCTTTTGAAGTTGTCCACAACTTTCGCACCACTGTAAATCTTTCTTTTGCTTACACTCATGTTAAACCTTTCTTTAGTTAAAGGATTAATAGAAGGGCTATGTAAAGCAAGGTGGAGTATCATAGCAGATGCATTGTATTTTTTTGAGCTGAAAACATCAGAGGTCCACTAGTAAAGTGCCTTCACTTTTTTCTTCTGAAGAACGTTAGGAGAACCTGGGCTGCAATACTACAGTATTTGCGTATTCTGCCCTAAGGTGTGTGCACTGGTGTTCTAAGTGGCAGTGGGTATCTATATTTTGCCTTTGGGAATGACAAATGTCTCTCAGTGTTTTGGCAAAAGCCAGTTTGCCCTGCTGTCTCTGTTGTTTCTCTTCATTCTTCTCAGGTAATGTCAGAGGGAAAGAAATGCCCAGAGGGAGGTGGATGAAAGTGTGTGTGGGGCCCCTTCTTTCGGAACTGTTTCTTACTTTTGAACTCTGTGTCAGTGGCAATTACTGTTCCGATATTAACATTAAACAACAGGAAGCAAATAAATGTTGTAGGTGCAGCCTTTGGAGATGAAGCCTACAAGCAGCTAACAATACAATTACACTTAAGTTAACAAATCCTGTGATACAGCATGTCTTGGGCTGTTGGCTTCCAGACTCAAGATGAGTTGTCAGTGCCTGAGGAGGCATGATAAGTGGTCTCAAGAATGGTAGTAGCCAGATCTGCAATGACTATTTGTGAGTAACTTAATGTCAGTATTTACTTAGTATACTGCCATTATAATGACCTTATAATAAGTTTTAATGGGTTCTTTTGTTCTTTTAGAACCAGAAGCTTGGCAATAGCTGTCTTAAGTCATGCAAGGCCCTCACTTTACCTCCCTTTTCTGCTGGAGAACATAAGGCTCAACAGTTTACCAGTGTTTATTATGTCTTTTGATGACAACTTGTTGTGTGTTTCTATCTCTACTTCTGTTTTTCTGCAGGGTCTTTTAGACTGTCTGGGATGGCAGGGGGAGTGTGATCCCATCCTTGAGACCCTTTCCTGCCTCCAGAGACCTACCTCACCTGCAAACCTCTTTAGTTTATATTCTCATGTCTTTCCAGAGTCGTCACCTTCATCTGTTGCTGTTCTGTTTCTTCCTGCAATAAGAATGTGATACAGTCTTTCCTCAGATGAAGCAAGATTAGCTTGCTTTGGAGCTGTTGACTGTTGCTAGTTTTGTTCCCTTCAGTTCCATTTTTGAGGTATATGTTCTTTGTATAATAGTGGAAATACATGCACTTTCCGGAATTTGCATCTTTCTGCTGACACTTGAAGAATTCCGTAGTCTTTCTACTTGCCTTATTTGCAGTCTCTATCATGGCAAGGATCTTCTCAGGTGACTGTTTTCTCCTCATTCTTAAACACATCAATTAGTTTTATTTTTCCATTGTTTAGGTGAACGCTTTACTTCCTTGTGCTCAGGTATTTTCATTTGAATATTTGAAGTAACTGTTTTGGTGCTGATAATTCTTTGACCTTCTGCTTCATATTGGTCTTCTATTATTTATAGTATTTGATAGCTCAATGTTCATGTTCACAAAAAAGTGTGATTACAGCAAAGTTCTTAATGTTCCTTAATCTGGATTGATCTGTACAACAGTGCTGTCTCAATCATACTTCGTTGTGAGGTGTGAAGCTAATTGTTCTTTGACGCACAGTAGACACAAGTACCTAGAATGAGGTTTCAGTCATTCTTCCAGCCTGTTTTTGTTTGGCGTGTTCAAACAGTAGCTTTTATTGTCTGTTCATGCAGGTGGTGGTGGTGGGTTTTTTTCACCATAAGGACAGTCAAGCAGTAGAAGAGATTACCCTGGGAGGCTGCTCAGCTTCCATCCTTGGATGTTAAGACTAGGCTGGATAAACTGATTAACCTGGCCTAAACAACATAACTGACCTTACTTGAAGCAGGAGATCGGACTAGAGACCTCGAACCTGAATTATGCTGTGCCCTTATGGTAGAGGCACAATGGGCTCAGCAGTGAAGAAGGTGACTGCTTTTTTGGCACTTGTCACTGCTGTGCCATGAGATACACTCTGTGAGCCTGAGAACTCTACAGAGATACACACTCCTGCAGGTGTTTCTATTTTCATAAGAATTGTAGAATGGTTTGGGTTNACCTTGCAGGGAAGAATTTCTTCGTAATATCTAATCTAAATTTACCCTTTGTCAGTTTGAAGCCATTCCTCCTTGTCCAAAGTCCCTCTCCAGCTTTTTTGGAGCCCTTTTAGGCCCTGGAAAGGGGCTCTAAGGTCTCCCCAGAGCCTCGTCTTCTCCAGGCTAAACACCCCCAGCTCTCCCAGCCTGTCCTCAGAGCAGAGGGGCTCCAGCCCTGGAGCAGCTCCGTGGCCTCCTCTGGACTGGCTCCAGCAGCTCCACGTCCTCCTGATGTTGTTCCCCAGGGCTGGGGCAGCTCTGCAGGTGGGGTCTCACCTGAGTGGGGCAGAGGGGCAGAATCTCCCCCTCCCCTGCTGCCCATGCTGTGTGCCAGTGCCTGTGGCCAGGGCATGTTGAGCTTCTTATCCACCTGCACCCATGAGTCCTTCTCCCCAGGCCTTTTCTCAATCCATTCTCTCCTCAGCCTGTGTTTGTGCTTGGGATTGCCCTGACACATGTGCAGGAGTTGCACTTAGCCTTGTAGAAGTTCATAAGGTTTGCACAGTCCCACCTCTCCAGCCTGTCTGGATGGCATCCCTTCCCTCCAGCACATCAGCCACACCACACAGCTTGGTGTCATTGGCAGACTTGCTGTGAGTGCCCTCAAGCCCACTGTTTGTGTCACCAAAAAAAGTTGGTCCCAAACTTGGTCTCCACTTAGACACTAAGCTATTGACTGCAACTCTGAGTGCAGCCACCAGCTAATTCCTTTATCCAGGGAGTGGTCCATCTGTCCAATTTAGAGACAAGGATCTCCTGTGGGACAGTGTCAAATGTTTTGCACAAGTCCAGGTAGACTGTCAGTTGCTCTTCCCTTGTCCACCAACACTGTAACACAATCCTAGAACTCCACCAAATTTGTCAGGCATGGTTTGCTGTAAGTGAAGCCATGTTTCCTCTCGCCAATCACCACCTTATTTTCCATGTGCCTTAGTACATTTTCCAGGAGGGTGTGCTCCACATTCTTGCCAGGTGCAGAGGTGAGGCTGGCCAGCCTGCAGTGCCTCAAGTGTGCCTTTTCTCCCTTTTTGTAAATGGGGGCTATGTTTCCCCTTTTCCAGTCACTGGGAGCTTCCTCAGATGGCTGCGACTTCTCAATGAATGGAGAGTGGCTTAGCCACTTCCTCTGACAGTTCCCTTAGGACTCATGGATGCATTTCATCAGTTCCCATGGACTTGCGCACCTTCATCTTCCTTAGATGGTCTCAAGCCTGTTTTCCTGTAGCAGGTGGTTCTTCATTGTGCTAGTCCCTGCTGCTTTTGCCTTTTATAACTTGGGTGGAGTGTTTGGAGCACTTCTTGGTGAAGACAGTCAAAAATTGAGTACCTCAGCCTCCTCCATATCCACGGTAACCAGGTCTCCTATTTCCTGCTGGAGAAGGCTCATGTTTTCCCCAGCCTTTCTCTTATCACCAATGTACCTACAGAAGCTTTTCTTGTTGCCCTTAACCCCTTGGATTTTTTTCAATAATAAGTCATTTCATGCTGCAGTAAAGGTCTGTTACTTCCTGGCTGCTGGAGGTGCCCCAGCTGCCATGGTTGCGTTAGTGTGAATGGATGTTTTGTCTAGCTGTGAGAAAGGTGGTTGACCTGGGAGAGTTTGCTACAGCTACTAGTGGTCATGTATCTAGGTTAAAAATCTCATATTAAATAGTATATATGACTTGAAGATGATATCTCTGCATGAGCTATTGAGGCAGTATTTTCTGTTTCTGCATTCTGATTTCCATAGCTTGTGAAGGAAGCTCAGCAGGTTTATTAGCACATGTTTTTCTGACAGCTCATACGGATTTATTGATAGTTAATGACTTGATGGTAAAATATGTTAAAGAAATTTAGCCTGTGAAAGCCAGTTCTTGAGGTTTTTGTAGTTATTCATGCGGGTTGAAATATCCATAATGTGAATAAACTGCAGGAAGGAGTTCTGTGGATTCAGTTGGTTTTCAGTTGTGGATTCAATTTGATTTGACAGCCTTAAACCATTCAGGTTTGTATGAGTTCCAGATCTTGAGATTGGAGACGTACTGTCTCTGATGGTAATTACTGAAGGTTTGCTTTCCTTCTTACATGCTTGGGCTTTATCTGAACACCTTCATCAAGACTGACTTGGTTAGAAAATTGACATTTTTTTTCTCCAGCTCTTTTTGCCATGTTTCTGTCTGCTTCTCTGAAGAAAAAAACAAGTCTATTCCTCAGTTTTTAAGAACTATGTGCTCTGACTGCTCCTCTCTTGGTGAAGGAGATCTCATGTTCTCTTACATGCATTCTACCTGAAGTTTGAAGGTTGAGGGGTTTTCCTTCATATATCATGCTTTATTTTTTTTTTTAAGTTGCTGACAGTTTTGTGGACCTGGCAGATCCATTTTACCATAGGTCACCCTTCAGACACCCAGATGGAACAAAAGCATGCTTGAGAACATGACCGTGTGGCCTGGAGGTTGACTGGTACAAATAACAGTGGAATTCTTGTTTTGGACCAGCACTTGACTGGAAAAACTGAAGAACTACCTAACATCTGCATTTTTGATCTGCAAAAATAAAACCTGGTGTGAGGGTTCTTCATTTGATAAGGAAACATGGTATGTGTAAGTGTATGAAAAACATTAAGTGCTAGAGAACTCTACATAAATGCATTTAAAAACATCAGTAGAAATAGGAACCAAAAGCTGGATGTTTGAATGGGAAATTTGACACGAGAAATTTTTACCAAGTGTGGAAATGGATGATTAAGGGCAGTAAATACTTTGCTTTTGATGTCTTCAATGAAAACACCTACCCAAAATTTAAATAAGGTTTAGAAAAAAATGCAGTATTTAATGAAGGTGGTCAGATTAGGCAGTCCAGTGATCCCTTCTTGCATTGGGCTAGAATTAGGGAGATGTTTCCAGCATTGTGGTCTTCTTGCAGACTTCAAAAAGGACACAATGAACAAGTGTTCCCTGTGTTCTTGGGTAAGCTCTGGCACAGTTGGTAGCTGTGAGTGCCTGTTGTCTCATTGTCATTCCTGACCCTGTCAGTTGATCTCACAGTCAACAAGAGCAGTAGTGAGATTCTTGGACCTTGAATACTGGAGGACTGTGTTCCTTCGGTGGACAGATTATCAAATGTTGCACAAGTGTTCCCTTTTTCAGGTTGACTAACAGGCCTGGCCATAATTTGCTTTATTAGATCCTTTTACCATTCTCATTTGTCATAGCTGGACACAATCTCAAATAGTTGGGGTTTTTTCACTCTCTTTTGTTCTTTCATCTAATTCTTTTTTACCTGGGAGCTTTCTGCTATTCCCGGCATCTGTCTTCTTCTTTCCTGAGTGCTTAGTTTTCAATCACTGGACTCCATCTCCTATTTTGTTGTGTTACTTTGCATCAATTTCTCTGGCTACCCATTCCATCTTTCCTCCAGCTGTCCCATGCTTTATCTGCACTCTGCACTGTTGTTGGATCTGGTTTTCTTTGTTTGTTTACTTCTCTCTCAGTACTTCAATCCTTTATTATGCACTAGACAGACAAGTAGTTTTTTTTGTTCAGTTCTCCTTGGTATTTGTGGAATTCGGTGCAGGAGTCTCTTGTAGGGTGTGCATGACACAATCAAGTCCCACATTCTGGTAGATCTCCATATTGACTGGTTTGGCAGAGAGCATGCTACTTGCTGCTGTAGCAGTAGCACTAATGAGCATTAAAGTACACCACATGGTATTAAGATTCAGCAGCATTTGATGGATAGATAAACTTAAAAAATAAAGGGGAAAAAAGAGCAGGCAAAATGATATCGTAAGTAGCTTAATTTCTTGATTAATTTTACCTTTTGTAGAACAAGTTATGCCAGTCTTTCAAGATCAGTCTTGCAGTGTTTTTTGGTTTTGGTGGGTTATCCCTTTGAGTTAGATCCTCAGAAAAGTAGAAAGAGGCTCTTCCACCCTCACAATTAATTGCACAGTTCTTGTAATAATTTTCATAATTTTGTGTGTGTCAACTGAAGTTTCACTTTTTCAGCCAAACTGATCTAACACTAGCAGTTCCCAGATGGACAATTTAATGCCTTTTTCCTTATATGGTGTTCCAAGTACTTTACTGATGCTGCAACTGATTTATGGAGGATTTTGTGATACTGTTCTTTTTTTAGGTGCAAGGTAATTCTTCCTGATGGCTTCATTTTTTTTTTTATTGGTAGCCTTTCAAGTTCTGGAAGCTTTAAAATTTTTAATTTTCTTAAACGTCTAGACTTGTTTATCAAGACTGGATAATTGCAAAAGTGGAACTTTTTGGCTAATTTCTTTGCAAATCTAGCTCTCCCTAAATCTCATTTTCCAGACTGAAAGACAGACTGAAATATCGTGTTCATCTTTAGCCCTACAAATATACAGGAGGGCTGCTGACTGCATAGTGTGTGTGCAGCTTCTCTTCAAATATGACTCGCACACAAGGTGCATCAGTTTGTTGAACTCTCAGGAATTCTCACCTCTGCTTTATCACACACATTCCCCCTGTGCGTGTATACTTTTGTTATTCAGGACACTGAGGTAGTTGTGAAATCTCGAAGGACATTTGAAACATACATTCATTTTAGACATTAACTCTGTTCTGGTAGACTAGATGCTGATGTGCTTATTTAGAAAATAGCATCCTGCTAATAGTTGATTCAGAGCTTTAAGATAAAAAGCACGTGTGCTCTTAAATTATGCAGAAAAGACTGGTTCCTCTGCAATATGTGTGAAATATGCGGTTTGAATTTTAGACCTGCAAATATTGATTTAGAACCTTTCTAAAGTTTTCAATGATAATGAAATACAAGTGTAATCAAATGTCGGTGTTAGGTGACCTTTAAGAAAGGGCTATGTGGGGGTGTACAGCAAACTCCCTTTTCATTAATGTGTGGCGATGGGGAAGGAAAAGCATCTGTTCAGCTAGTGAACTGCTGCAGCAAAGGGTCTTTTCCATCTGATGTACCAAAGTATGGTACTAGCTTGAAAGTGATCTGGAGGAGAAACACAAATAGCTTTCAGATATTAGTTGTGTTATTCGCCTTAAAACACTCCTTTTTACTTTTGGAGATCAAGTCCTTAGAAACATGTGTTACCAGGAACTCTTTGAAACAATATGTGTAACTGAGATTTAACCGGCTTAGGGATTCATTGTTGTTAAAAGCAGCACAGAAGATAACATTTTCATAATAGTCAATATGAATGTGTTTGGAAAAAACCCCAATGATTTCTCTTTTTACAGAAAAACCTGCCATTGCTCCACCTGTCTTTGTATTTCAGAAGGATAAAGCACAGAAGGTAAGGAGATATTGATGTTTTTTGATCTGTTTTGTTTTTAGCCCTGACTCCTTCCTTCCATGGTGATCAGCCCTTTGTCTATATTGTCTTGAAGATGGCTCATAGAGCATTGACATCATTAATGGGCATAAAGCAAGCAGATACTGAAGGGCTAAAAGTGGGAAGATGTATGATAGTTTCACCATACAGGTAGCTCTTCAGACAGAAGATGGACCAATATGGGAGAAAAAGTATTGTGAGGGTGTATCTTGAACATGTGGCAGAGGAGTGCTGGCACTTGAGTTGCATGACAAAGCTACAAAATTTCTTTCTCTGGTAATAGGGTTAAGATAAAGCAAAGAAAAATGGTCTAGATTATTGCTTTTCACCTCAGTGTATTTAAATGTCTCTCATATCTTTGGTGAGTAAGCTGTGAAGCATCTAGTTACCTTGGGAAATAGTAATTCTGTTCCCTCATCTCAATATACTATGGTATTTAATTCTGTCTGGTTAATAGTAAAAGCTATTAAGATTTATGGGGAAAAAAAGTCAAGGTTACTCTTGTTTCTGTTGAAGATGGTGGGAACCAAGAGAAGTGTATGATACACTTTCTGTTGGATCACTGGATTGTTTTGTTACCTGTGGGGTCAGAAATGTTTGAATTGAAATACTGAACCACTTTCAGTTGATAGCTTTTCTCTGGTTTGGAACGAGTTCCAGACTCAAGTTTTCTCACAGGTTCAGTAGGCATATTCCTCAGCAGGAGCTTGAAATCCTTTCTCAGCTTGGAAAGGATTTAAGTCTGCTGTCCTCCTAATATTAGCTAATCAAATTAAATTTGCCGGAGAGTAAGTACTTTCAAGACATTCTTTAAATTACATTTTTTACAGTGGCTGTTTACATATATATACCTTGGCATGAAGGGAGGGGTAGTGTTTGCACTACCAATTTTGATCTTGTTTCCTTTTAGGAAACAGCTCCCAATCACCCACTGTTGCTTAGACTGTTCTGAAGTCCCTTCTGAGTTGCATCATGGTGAGCGTTCTCCACAGGTGTCCTTTAGCCTGGCAGTGGTGATCATAGCAGTGTGCAATCCAGGCAAAGTGACATGGTCTTTTGTCCTTTTTTGCTGGCCTGGTCCTTACATGCCAAGATAGTAGTTCTTGTGCTCTCAAGTTCCTTCATGTTGTACCTTTGCTTCTGCACCCCTCCAGCGGCCTGCACACTCCATGCCTTCAGCATTAGGCTGTGCAAGCTCCTGCATAGGGCTGTGAGACAGGTCTGTTGCGCTCTGATAGGTCCCAACAAAATATTTTAAAAAATATATTAATTAAAGGCATAATGTATTTTGGGGCTGGTAGAGAGGAGATCTGTGATTTAGTCTTCCCAACTGCCTCTGAGGATGCTGAGGTGGTGCTGAACAGGTAGCTGTATTCAGGACAGCCTCTGCCTGGGCACAGACAGAAAGTCTGGCTTTGTTGGGTGGAGGGTCTGTGGGTTCCCGAGCATCTTGAAGGCACAGGAGTTAGAGATAAGTTATAAATTGATCTAAATGCCAAGTGGTGGTGCTGCTGTCAAGGAGGGGCTAGCCACTGTTGCTTTGGGCATGGAATAAGTCGGGCTTGCCTGGGGAATAGGGCTTGTTCCTTGAAACAGATCAGAGTCTGATATTAGCATCTGTCAGTTGCCAGTTTTCAAAGTCGTGACAGACATAAATGCTTATGCTAAACTGTGTATTACGTGGACATGTAGGATTTTTTTAAAGGGGAAGGGGGAGTGATTAGTAATTTTAGTAGCTTTTATTGTGGTGTATTTGACACTGCAGAGAAGGACTTGTAGAAGTATCAGTGCTGTGCTTCTTGCAGTTTGATTAAATAAAGATTTTGTTGCTCATGTCAGTAGTTGTTTTTTGTAGTATAGATACAATGGTAGTATAGTCAGAACACGGTGATGTGAGCCAAAAGTAACAGCCACTTAATCTACGCTCTATATATCAGAACCTAGCATTCAGGCCAGCTTTAATAAACTTAATTAAGGAAAAGTGCCTCAGGTTACATAGGTTGAGATCTTTTACTGTATTTTCAGAAAGACTTAATAGCTAAACATTCCCAATAAGAATTAACTGTGTTACTGTTTCTGTAAAAGGTGCCTGGTTAAGTGCATTGCCTACCACATAAGACTATCCTTATTAAAGTTAACAAGGAAGTCCTGTAAACTGAGGAGTTCTTCCTAGAGCAATGTTTTGAAGAAAATGCAAAAATAACTTCAAAATAGTTGTCAAACAACACACTACTTGAATATGTAATTTCTCTATGTAAGTTACAATTTTAATTTAGCAAAATGTCTAGTCAAGTCACTCTTTTCTGTAAGCAGAAGTGTTAGTGGAGGCTTTTAAGTGCTGACACAGCAGTCTGACAGTAAGCTGAGGGGGAGAAAAAGCATTGCACTGTGTATTCAGTTAACTGTCTGTGATGGTTGTTTATATGTTTGCCTAGTGTTTTTCCACATGAACCTGGACATCCTGAGCAGAATTATTTCATTGCAGCATCTACAGATTATCTAAGTATTACAGCTGGGTTGATACAATTCAGCGGTCTTACTGACTTTTCTGGAACTAACAGTGTCTACTATTAAGTTAAACATTCTTTTTCCAGATATCTTGCCTTAAGTTTGTGCTTGGAAGGTGTCAGACATGTGGGTCATACCAACACCATGAAACACTTTGAGGCTTGGGGCAGAGTGGCTGGAAAGCTGCCTGGTGGAGGAGGACCTGGTGATGCTGATCAACAGTGGCTGAACATGAGCCCACGTGGCCAAAAAGGCCAATGGCACCTGGCCAATGGTACCAGCCATAGTGTGGCCAGCAGGACCAGGGCAGTGACCATCCCCCTGTGCTGGACACTGGTGAGGCATTTCAAATCCTGGGTTCAGTTTTAGGCCCCTCATGACGAGAAAGTCATTGAAGGGCTGTAGCATGTCCAGTGAAGGGAACAGAGCTGGGGAAGGGTCTGGAGCACAAGGCTGATAAGGAGCAGCTGAGGGAGCTGGGAGGGCTCAGCCTGGAGAAAAGGAAGCTCAGGGGGGACCTTCTCCCTCTCTACAGCTCCCTGACAGGAGGGTGGAGCCAGGTGGGGGTCAGGCTCTGCTACCAGGGAGCAAGGAACAGGATGAGAGAAAATGACCTCAAGTTGTGCTGGGGTGGTTTAGGTTGGATACTGGGAATTTCTTCACTGAAAAGACTGTCCAGCCCTGGCACAGCTGCCCAGGACAGTGGTGGAGTCCCCATCCCTGCAGGGATTTAAAAGCTGGGTGACATGGGTTAGTGGTGGACTTGGCAGTGCTGGGGGAATGGCTGGACTCTGATCTTGGAGGAATTTTCCAACCTGAACAATTCAATGAATGGTTCTATGATCTTTTTCTCCACTAAAAATTGGAAAATATTCAGCATGTTCTAGGACAAAGTTCTTACTAGTCTGGAAACTAATTTTTTAACTGCATCTTCCAGCTAAGGATGTATATACACTTGAATAAAACATCAGAACTTGCAGTTTGACATGTTTATTTAGAGGGGACAAAAAGTGCATGGTGTTCATAATGCTGCCTCTTAATTTTGCTTTCAGTAAGGAGGTTTGAGTTGCTTTGTTTTGCAGTTAGATAGGATTAGTCTGTCCTTGTTTTCAATTTAGATGTCAATTACTGGTGGATGTCAAGTTGGCAGTTACTAAATTAGAGTGAGTCTGCATTTTCATGATTTTCACGTCTCCTTAACTCTTTGAGAACTATTTTTACAATGTATGAAATATAGTCTTGCAAATAATCTGAATAGTAGTGCTGCTATTCATGTTTCTAACAAGCAGAGTTTCTAGTGCTGACCCCAGTTGGAAAATTGCATCAGCTTAAGACTCAAACTGTTGAGATCTGAAAGTAATACAAAGTCTGAACCTTGCTATGTTAGGCATAGAGTATTTCTGTTACTCCATTATCTATCCAAATAACTTATTTATGAGCTAAGCTGTGCTTTTCATAGCACTTTTAAAATTAAGTATTTAAATTGATGGATACAACTTATATATGTACTTAATATTAGACACTTGTTTGTGTTTCTGCTCTGAAACTGACTTTAGCTTCTGCCATAAAACCGTTTCATGACAAGTTTCTGGCCATAGGTTACTTGTAGTTTTCTGACTAACTTTTAACATGCATTTCTGAGGTGAAAGTATTGTCGTTTTTGGATTGACGCATTTTTAAGCAGGTATATTAGCTCAAAAAAATTTAATCAGTAGCAGTGTACTTTGTCCAAAAATGTTTTTAAAGTAGTGTCATTTGTTCTGCAAGTGTGAACTTTGATAATCTGGTCATTACTGATTGTCATCATGTGGGATCACTATGACCTCCCTAGCCACAGGTATAAGAAAAGGTAGAGTCTCCACTTGGATTTAAAAAATTTTTGCCCTTGCAAACGCCACTGTTTATGATGTAGCTTGCGCCTTGTCCTCTTCCCTCCACCAGCCTGGAATGGGGTATTGGTAGAATATAGAAAAGAACACTTTATTTCTAGTTTGTTGTATAACTAGTTTTGATCAGTGTACTGCTTTCCATATGTGAATTGATAGTGGTGATCTTTTAAGAATGACTCTGAAACAAGGTTAAGTTATGTGATACTTGGGTCATGTTCAATACCAAAGTGGTACAAAAAGTTTAAGGGGTAACTGGGTCCTAAATGCAAAGGTTCTGGAGTGAATAAGGGGTTATACTGTTAAATTGTTCTAGCTGTCATCATGGTCTTAACTATGGAGTTTTAAAAATAGGTATGGAGCTGTAAAAGTGATGTAGGTGATCAGAAGATGGCATTCCCAGATAGCCTGGAGAGCAAAATCATGAGTTTAAAAAAAATTTTTTTTTAGATGATATGTAAAGTAGGGGTTAGTTGAGGTCCTGCTTTGATGCAGTGTTATTTGGAAATTCTTGGGTTTTGGTGGTTTGGGGAGGCAGATGACTAGAAAAGGTTCTTCATGCTGTGGCCATGACGTACAGGTTTAGGATGGTGGCAGAGAGAGAACTGTGAATGAAGTAATTTGTGTATGGAGAGGCAAACCATTCCCTTTCCCAGTCTGGCTCAGCCTTGTTAGCGTGGCTGCCAAGAGGCTTTGTTAGGATACCCAGTTGAACTGTGTTGTAAGTCCATAGTATACTTAAGGAGTTAAAATTTATGCTTAAGATTTCATAAATGTGAATATATTGCTGTACTTAAAAGAACAATCATGAAAGTATTTGGAGAGACAGTTGTGCAAGACGAAGCTTGGAGGAATATAGAGAGGCTGATAAAGTCAAAGACTGTTAGGCATACAAGCAAGAGTTGTTGGGGCTCTAAGCAGGTAAAAAATATGAAAAGGTATACTGAGAGTAGTCTTTTTAGGCCATTGGATAGGGGTGCTAGGGTGATGAAAATGAGGAAAGGAGTTGCAAATAGCTCAACTTAGAATTGGGAGGAAAAGCTGGTCCAAGAGTGCTTGTGCCAGTCTTTATTGATAAAGAATATTATTTCCCTGCCTGTATTTGGTGATTGTAATATCATGTGAGTCTTAGCTTTTAAGTGTTCCTTCCTGTCTCTCCTTATTTTCTGCAATGCAGAAGAAGCCAAATCTCCAAATAGACTTAGATGTATTTAGTCTGAGTGTATTATTTTTAGTTTTAATAAAATAGATGTTGTTTGATCTGGCTGAGCAAGGTGAATTTGTGTAGGTGGCTTCCTAACATTATTCATCTCTCCCTTGATCTTTGCCATAGTGTTTGAGAGACAGGAACAGGTTTCTGTCAAGCTCTCCCAAGAACTGTATTTTATAAGGAATGTTTTATGTAGAGAAGAGGAGGCTCAAGGATGGACACATTTCTCAGACAAAACATTCCAGCAAAAAGGAAGAGAGTGAACTGTTCACCAGCTCCAAAGAACTTCCAAAAAGAGCTTAGGTCAGAATTCATGAAGCTAAGAGACTGGGAAACACTTTCAGTAGTATGCATGACTAAAGCTTAAAATTAATTTTAAGAGTTCACCATTTCCTTTGGATATGCTTTTTTGAGAACAGCTGTACAAACTTCTGCCTGGAGCAGTTCTGGTTTGATAAATCCTTGAGTCCTTTGTTGGTCTTGTCTTCCATGACTTAAACCACATACTATTCACAAAATTCTGAAACCTGCAGTAGTTTTTGATTAATATATTTTTTTCTAATATAATTTTATATTTTTTATGTATTTGTATATTTGCCATGAAATTCTTATCTTGGATTCAGATTTTTCTTCATAGAAGTGGTGATTTGCAATAACTATTTTTTGTTTGTTTCTTTTATGGGTCTTGAAGCAGATATTCCAGTCTTGCTTAGGATAGAAATCAGATTTATGCTTATTTCCACTTTTTGAAATGCTTGACACCAAGTATTTCAAGTATTACAAGAGTTATTAAAATCTGTTAGATGTTTACTTAGCCTATTTTAATATGTTCTAAACTGTGTCAATATAAATTACTTGCAAAATATTTTGTCATTTCCACTTGTAAGTGTTTAGCACAAGTGTGTATGGAATGTTCTTGCCTCCTCTTCATTATTAGCAATTTTTTGAACTGTACCTAGAAGTCAGTGTAAATTTCTGGTAAGGCTCTTTTTTTTTTTTTTTTAACATATATTGTAAGTGCTATGGCCAGCTCCAGGTAGCCTTTTCCTTCTGTTCTCCCCAGATGAAAAGGTAAGGATAGGTTGCTAGACTGCTAGATTTTATTAAATCTTTGGTGACAAAATGTTTCTTTAACTCTTCTCATTCTGTGGGATTTTAAGTTAGTGCTTGGGTCTGTTATTAACAACTAAATATTAAAACCAGGTAACTTTGACAGTACAGAAACCCAGCATCCTGAACTTTTACCTGACATCCATAGTATTATCCCCAGTAAATATATTTTGACTATTTTGAGCTTTAGTTACAGTAATTTCTTGCATGATAAAATTTCATGTATTGCTGGCTTTTAATAATTCCTTCTGTTATGAGGACAGGACAAGTGTTACTTGAAGAACTCGGGGCTCTTAAGATGTTAAGTGCTGCTGTTTATTTTTGAGGCTTTTGCTTACTTTCTTGCATGGACCTGGGCAATGATGAGCATTTTTAGTCTTTTTTTTCTATCAAGTGTTTTCTGGGAGCAAGCCAAGGTTGTGTGCTTTTGAGTGCCATCTTCTCCTTACTGCTTGATTCTTCAGATGCTTCAGCATAAGATGCAGGGAAGCTCAGCCCACAGATTGCAAGTGGGAGCACATCCTTGTCCTGTATGTTATCCATGGACTATAACGTAGTCCTTAGTCACAATACAGTTGTTTGTGCTCAAAGCCTTTTTAACTTTTTCATTCTTTAGACATGTGCAAAAGATGATAATGCTTAATTTTTGTTGTACAAGCAGGGATGTGCAGCATTAAATGATGTGAAGGAATGAAAAGCCTGTGGCAGAAGTTCAGCAAATACCAAATCCCATTAGGGTGCACTAGTTATCCTGTTACCTCCCTCCTTGAAATAGATTGAAACTTGTTAATTTATGAAAAAAAGAATTCACCATCATGTGAATATGAAAGGATCCTGTGTCTTGTGTGAACGTTTAAATAATTAATTTCTGTGAGAACTTTATAACCAACCTCATCTCCCTCAAATGTGGGCTGAAGAGGCAGTGAAGGACACTTATTTACAGTAATTGTCTAATTTATATGTCTGAATCTGCAGGTAAAAGCTATCAGCTGTCCTTCAGTCCTTGAGAGAGGGGAGACGTTAAACCCCAAGAAGCCTGTAGCTGGCAAAATCCTCTTTGCTGGGGACACAGATGATTTTGGTAACTTTCAAAAGAGTGCATTTGCTCCAGCTGAGGCTTTTTGCAGGGAGGGGAAGCTAATTCTGTCAGCAGGTTCTGTTACACAGTTTGTATGTATTTTAATTGGTGTCTCAGCAACAAGCAGCTCCTTCTGCCATACAGTGAAAACAGTGAAATTTAAAAATGGGTTAGCAGATCCTCTCACTAGGACGACCAATCTCTCATGTTGCAGCCTTGCATTGAAGGGACGTTGTCTTTTCTGCTCACAGTCCCCTGCAGAGCAAAAAGCTTTGTCGGATTCAGGCGAGGACCCCCAGGGAGAGGTTGAGCCCCCCTGCCATGGTCTGGGTCACACAGAACCAGCTGGTGAGTGCGACTCTGAGTACCCTGCTCCTGCTGTGGCCTCAGTCAGTGCTACCCTGAGTCCTGCTTCTGAAGCCCAGCTTGCTCCTATTCAACAAGAACTGGCAGGGGTAAGTGTCAACCTACCAAGTACTTCTGCTGCTGAGGGGATTAGAGGAAAAAGTCCCTTCCACTAGGTGGAATCCATTCTGTTCACTGTAGGAAGTGCAAATCACAGTCTGTCTGGTTCTTTGATCTCAGGTGTTAGTCCTCTCTAAACCCTCATTCCAATTAGAAGAAATGAAATTTGTGAGTCTCCCTAGTATAGTGTAACTGTAGAAGACACCTCAACTATTTTAAAATTTAGGGTGTAGACTGTGTGTTTGCTAAGGGTAAAAGCACTTCTAAATGAGTGAGAAAGCAGGGCTGTATTTGAGGGATTTGCTTCAAGCAGTTAGAGAAGAACTCTTTGTTCCCTCTCTGGTCCATAATGCTGCAGCTTGACAAAGTGAGCAGCTAATACTGTTTCCACTGGATACATCATGCCAACGTGTAAGGTATTTAACAGATTAAAGGCACCAAGCATCATAGCAGAGTTTTGAATTTGGGTGTTTTGAGTGGGGAGGAAATCAGTACCTTGTGAAAAAGCTGTCAGTGCTCATAATTTGATTTTTCTACTGCTGATGTAGCAAAATCTTCTCTGAAAGATTGGATGACTAAATGCTACTGTACAGCCTTTCAGAGCAATTTTAAGTGTTCCTAGTATTTCTGGTTGGGGGACCGTGTTTTTTTGGTGCAGGTGAGTGTTACCGTTCACTCTGGCGTCACACCCTAGGCATGTACTCTTTGCTAGATCTTGGTCTGTTAAGGCTCCTTCACCTAGTACCTGCACCCTTTTCTTGCACTGGTTGGTTTAGGGTTTTTTTTGTCCAAAAATCGGCCATTTCAAGTAAACCCAGTACTGAATGGATTGTCATGACAAGGTGCAAATAGCTGTAGGTTAAGTACCTCTCACTGTTCAGACTGTTGCATGATTACCTGCAGAAACCTTTCTATTTCAGGTTCTTTTCTGAAGGTTAAAATTTTCAAGGGTTAATATTTTAAAATATAGCTAGTAAACATGTGCAGAAAGTCACGCACTGAAAAGCCAGTGTCCATAAAAGAGACAGAAGAGTCCTGCAACTTCATTCGAATAAAGGGAGAGAGTCCACTGGGGCACACGCCCGCGGGGTTTTCTCTCTCGAGGTTTTGGAGGGCGCAGCCTCCTTTTATCCCAAACTCCCGGCCGCATGTTGCCCTCTTCCTTTCCCCGTTGGCTGAGGTACCAGGAAGGTGCAGCCTTCCCGAACCGCCTACCACATTCCCCCTTGAACCTGTCATTTTATCCCAAAGTTCAGAAGTTCAGGCCTGTGCAGACCCACTTGTCTGTTCCAGGAGCCAAGCTCCCTGGGCTCTGTAACAAACCTGCTGCTTGAAGTCAGTAGAGACGTTAAGACCCATTTCAAAGACGTTAACACCCATGCCCTCACACATCAAATTCTTTGTAAAGACATTATCACACATCTTTCCTATCAAACATAATCACTGACTTTTATCTCAGTTTTCTTTCATTTGAAATTGCAGCGTTACTGGAACTGTCCAACAGAACTGTATTAACCAGACTTTCAGGAACACTGCAGCAAGTGGTTATCTTTTCTTGTTCTTAGAGAGCAGAAAATCTTACCCCAGTTAACCCAGTTCTGAAAGAAATTTAAAACCCACAAATGCTGTTGGGGATCATATGCAGAAATTAGTGGCTGTACAGAACAGCTGTTTCAACATTCTTCTCAACTCCGTTCAATTAAATGTACAGAATTGTACAGTACTCAGTATGGGCATGTAACTGGCACGCATTGGCAAGCACTCTTCAGATTATCCCAGTGTCTTGCAGTAAAACCATCTCTTACCTTGAAATCTAGAGAAGGTTGATGCATCTTAACAGTGCTTGTACTGGTTTGCTGGAGCGGCAGTTTTCATGCAGTTTTCCCAGGGCCTGGGAAGATGGATGAATTAAGATGGAAGAAGAGACAGTGCATATTTCTTGTTTACTTGTTTGTACACACAGAGGCAGATATTTTTGATACTACATTAATTCAGTGTGGCCATAGGTACAGCCCCTTGCAGAGCTGATGGTCATGTCCTAACTCTTTCCTAGCCCACACCTGCATCCCACAGCATGTTGCTGTCCCAGAAAGACTCTGCTGGTTAAGAGGTTCTGGAACAGCTTTTAAGCAAATTATGGCAGTTCTATAATGCCTGTGTATGTGCTGAGTATCTGGACTGCAGACTTGCATTACTGTTCTCTGGAGTCCTTTATATATGACTTTCTGCATCTTAAAATGCATTTTCAACTATGAACACTAGAAGTGTACTCTTAGAGCTTTCCCTGAATTACGCTGACCTTTTCTGCTTTACCCAAATTCTCCCTTCCTGTCCCTGTTTCTGCGCACTAGTGTGAATAACCAAAAACTGACAAATTTGTTGAAGTTTTGAAGTTCTTCTCTTAGCTTGATGTAACAGTTGTGTGAGGAAATAGTGTTTGTATTTAGTTAATTACTGTGACTTACACTTTTAAAAAGCAGTTGGTAGCCTTTATTAAGGTAATTTCTTTAACTAGAAATGTGTCATAATTGTAGGAGCCTCTATTTATGCATAATTGTAACTTTTCTCTAGCTGGATTTCTGAAAGCCGGGGGCAGAGGGAATAAGTGAAAAGTGGCTTCTACTCTTAAATGGGAAAATTCTAGGTTGAATTGCTGTTACCAGTTTGTGTCTTGTCAGCATCTAAGTCCAAGGAACTGAATGGAGATAAATTGAATCACCTTGGTGTTTTCTTACAGGATGAGATGGTCCTGCCTTTTGTTTCCATTGTGTGGGACACTTGTGTAAAGCACGTGTTGCTGTAAAGTACAGACTGAGTAGGCTGAGAAGGGAAGCATAAAATGGAGAGGCTGGACTGCTGTTCATTGTTACTAAATGTAATTTGCTGTTTTTCCAGTCTGTCAGGCTTGTCATGCATATATTCCCCTGTTTTTTGTCTAGTCTACCCGGCTTCCTCCAAAGCAGCACTGGTAAGCAATTCTGGCTGCCATGGTAACTTACTTTATTTGTGGCTTCATAGAAAAGTGAAGCTTATGCTAATACAGTACATCTGTGTACCCCTACCCCCATGGAATCTACCTGGCATCTGTTTGTCCAAAGGCGCATAGCTTCAATCTCCCAAAACTCTTGGACTAGGAAGCATGGAAATAACATGGAGCAGATTGTCTGTTCTGCTTTGCCCTCAGTAGGGTACAGAGTTGGTTTTGGATATTGATGCCTGTTGCCCACTAACCACAGTGATGGTGCATTAATTGTGCTTGTCAGTTATGACATTACAATGATATGATGATTTGAGGCTTGTGCTATATAGGTTTGACTTTTTTTGTTTGTGTTACTTGAGCATTGAGAATGAAGCATATGTTAGTAACATCCTAAGTTTTTGACATTCAGGTGGAAATCACTTGTTTATTTTTAAGGATTTTTGCATATAGAGATCTGCAGTTCCACTCATGCAAATTTTTTACCAAGTGTTTTCTTTTTGCTTTCAGGGTTTTTGATAAAAGTTGAAACAAATTGCTTGCATATGTGACAACACTTTATGTGCAAAATGGAATATTTTCTGAGTTCTGGTTGCTGAAATACATGATATCATGGTTTTCCATTTTAGCCTCATCTTTTGGGAAACTAGTGTATGTTGGCAAGGGCAGTGACTAATAAGACCACCTTCCGGTAGTACCATGGACTACTTGACTAATTATGTAGGAAGAGCCATGGATCTTCAAAAGCGGTATTAGCACAGCTGGGCTGATAGGTGTGTGTGGAAACAGGGGGTTGCGTTCCAGAACTCTTAGTAGCTTCTTATTCCCAATGCTAAAGGTTTCAAAAGTACTCAACTAGGATGCTAGTGAGGTAGCTATACTTTTCTATGAATATAAAACAAAACAGAAAAGCCCTTAAAGGTAATTAAATAGGCAAAGTGCAGTGTAAGTGGGTTTTTATTAGCATTTAGTGGTGTACTGATAGTACAGTATTATCTGGGTTCTAAATGTATGCAATGCTAAATAGAAAGTTTTGCACTTTCTGGTCTCCTTACACCCAAGGTACACCTCAGATGTCAGTCCTGTGCAGACTTACGCAATCCTTTTGTATGTCTGCCTGCTCTCAGTGCCCGAGCGGGCCAAATCATGGTGGGGAAGGAGCTTTGGGTCTTCAGTGGACTCTGCCCATGAGGTGCCATTCCTCCATTTATCAGCCAAGATCTGAAGTGAGACTGAGTGAAGGGGAGATGTCTGTCTGCATGTCCTGGGACAGGAGTGGGATGAAAGGGTGGTGTTGGACTAGGTAGATGGTCCAATATGTCGGAGCTATCTGAAAGGATGGTGTAGCCAAGATGGGAGTCCGTCTGTTCTTCCAGGTAACAAGTGACAGGACAAGAGGAAATGGCCTCAAGTTGAACATTTAGATTGGATGTTAGGAAAAGCATGTTCCACAAAAGGGTTGTGGAGCCCTGGAACAGGCTGCCCGTGGCAGTGGTGGAGCCATCATCCCTGCAGGGATTTGCAAGTTCGTGTGGATGTTTTAGCATTGGGCATGGCAGTTCTGAGGGATCTCTTAGACTTGGCAATCTTAAAGGTCTTTGCTAACCTAAGCAATTTGATGATTCTAAGATGTTTTGTAATGAGATGAGGATTTGATGATTCTAAGATGTTTTGTAATGAGATGAAGATGCTGATGCTGCCCTGATCACCTTCCCTAGTGAAAGGAATCTGTCACGGGATTATTTTTTGAAGGAGCAAGGGAGATTGTATTAGTTGAGGAACTGGCAGAGCAGTAGGCGGAAAGAGCCATAGAAATCCTCAGAAGATATGTAAAACCTTTGTTCAAAGACTTTTTGAATATTTGTGATAGTTGGTAGCCTGTGATGATTCCTTTTTTGTTCCTGGTACTGTGGAAGATGTTAGGGGACTATCCATTGCTAATTCCAATAAAAATACTACTCTGCTGGTTTATAGAGCATACTCTGAAAGACAGTCCTCCAATGCTATCATTTTGTTGAAGGAACTAGCATCACTTAGAGTAATTGGGTAAGGTGCTTTGGAATGAGCTCCCAAACAATGGGTATGTTTATGTCGAGCTTGAAACTTTATGATATTTTTAAAATCAAACCAATTTTGAAAACTGTCATTTTCAAATTTTCAGTATATAGAAAATGTAACTGTAGTAATTGTTACACAGTCCCTAAAGATATTAGTGCTTGGGATATGAATTTTCAGGAATTTTATTTGTAAATGAAATGTTTTGAATTAATTGTATTTGATAGTATCTGTGTGAAACTCTGTATGCCTACATGTAAGTCATAGAAGATTATTGCATTGAGTGTGTATCATTGACAGTAAAGAAAAAAAAATCTCCTAACTGATGATTAAAACATTTGGATCAATCTGAAGAGATTGAAATGTTCAGTATGTGATCTTTGTTTGATCAGTGTAATCTGATTTCAGAGATCTGCAGATGGATCAAGTCCAGAAGATGGAGATGGTAAGAGATTTTAAAATTGTAAATTTGAGACTGTAAAATTAAAAGCCACAAGCATGTGTCTTGCTGGGATGTTTTGCATTTTCTCTAATTGTTTTTTTTTCTACAGAATCTGATCGAGAGGATGGAAGCTACTGTCCACCTGTAAAACGTGAGAGAACTTCATCTTTAACTCAGTTCCCTCCTTCTCAGTCAGGTAAATGTTGCTACAGTACTATATATGAGGGATGGTTTTCCTTCCTGGGCATTCTTTTTCCAGTCATGTAAGCAGTCTTATTACTGTGTTTTGTGCTTTGGATTAAGACCACAGCAACCATGTACTCATGTTAACAAATTTGGTGAAGCCCAAAGGAGTTGGTAGATAGTTTTTTTTTAATGTTTTCTATCTGTAAGTTTATATATATTTGTAGTTTCAGCTTTCACTGTTGTGCTGTCAAATTGCAGAATTAACCAGAAATCTTCTTGATTTGTTGTGATCAGGTTGCTTCTTTCCAAATTTATATAAGTGCTACCTTTTTCTTAGTTACTCTGCTGCCGGGGAAAATTTTCAAGTCTCAGATCATGTGGTAGTCCTTTTCTCTTTTCCCATTCCTTTTAAAATGGAGAGAATTCAGTGCATTCCTGAAGCACCTGACAAATGCGCACAGCCTCTGTGTGTGCACAGCTGGGGCACTGAGATCACTAGGGTAAATTCATGTGGTTCACTTGCACAGGAGCGGTTATATTTAATGCTTGTTCTCCCACAGGAAGAGTCTCGATTTGTGCCTTCTCTCCTCACAGATCATGTGAAGGTTTTAGCTTTGGTCAATGGTTATTTTAGTTAAGATATGTCAGCGTTTGAGGCAGATTTGGAGACTGCTACTTTATTTCTACCATTTTAGTTGAAATAAAGGAGGTGAAAAACCTTGAAGGAGAGAACAGTAAAAACAAATTCCTCTCATATGCAGCACATTCTAGAGATGTGACTAAACGATGAAAGCCTGGTTATTTTGATTTTAATTTTAAAGAAATAAGTGACTGTGAAGTCCAAAATGTAGTTGCTGATCTTTATAGGCACAGTATTCTAAATTCATGCACCAGTGCTAGTCAGGGGAAGAAGCCCTTCCCTTTCAGATCCCAGTTTTCTGGTGTGCAGCTCAGTGGGTCTCCAGATACCATCCTGTGAATTGAGTGACCAGCGTTGCTGCTGTCTGCTTGCCAACCACTCTTAGTAAAGGAATGCACAAAAATAATGAATACGGGGTTTTGGTCTGGAGATTTTCTGTTAGAATAAGAGTATGTGTATACCCAGGTTCCCTATAATTTTTAACACTTCCATTCTGCAATGTCTTTGTCTTCTAAGAGTAGAATATCTATGCTAACATCTATTAAGAAGTAGAGGAAAACAATTTACTCAACTCTTTCATGGTTAAATACTAGATGTTCCAGGAGACCAGTATCTTTTCTCAAGCCTCTGCTTAGCTAATGTATTTTGACAGGATATGGTAACTTATTCCCTGACGCCTTTGTTCTCTTCTGCTGTGTGTTGTTGTCAAACAGTGACAACTTTGATTTGAATTGCAGCTTCCATGAGGGCCTCTTTGAATATTGTTGACATTATTCAATGGCTTTGGTTTTCAGAAAATCTTTTACTTTTCCACCTTTTTTTTTTTTTTTTTGGTGGGGTTACATTTCTCTCAAGAATAGGGAAATTTTACTTGTATGAAAACTGTGTCATGTTTAAGCTTAAGGCAGACAATAATAAAAGGAAGGTGGAATTAAAGGGAATATGAAAAATTACCTAAGACAATTATAAAAGGCAGATGTTACATCTTTTAGTACAGTGCTGTTCAGAGATGAGCTTCATTTCTCTTTTCAACATACTTAAGTTTTTTCTACAGCCTTATAAAAGCTAAAAGAGCTAATAAATACTGTTAGGCTTTTCCTCATACAAAATGATCTATTGGAGAAATCTGTCTCCTGTGATTGTCTTATTTCATAAACTGGATTGTGATTTTTGTATAACACCAAAAGTACTAGAACTGCTGGACAGGGCCTCAACCAAACTCCCTTATTGCTTGCTTCTTTAGGTCCCAGCAAAGGGTGGAAAAGAAACACTGTCCTTTGCCTGGTTTTTCAAACATTTTTTTCCCTTTTGTTGACTGTTATGCTGCTGAGGTGACATCTGACAGTACTCTGATGTGCTCTCCTCTGTTTATATAGGAGTTTTGTCTTTGCAGGGCAGTTCAAACCTAAGTTGCCTCTTGGTGCAGACAGTGGTGTCTGTCAGAGCCCACTTCTACTCTTCAGCAGACATTACACACCTTTCTGCTCTCTCTCTGCAGAGGCCTTTTGAAATGGTATTATACATTTTGCAATGCTATTATATATTCTAACACCACATCTAATTCCTAATTCAGATACAATTCATATTGGGAGCCCTGTATTTATATTCCCTTCAGAAAAAATGAAATTTGTTCTTTTTCTGTTTCAGGAGACACTCAGGGGATTTTTTGGACAATGACTTGTTTGCTACTTTGGCTGTAATATTGTTTCAGTTTAGAAGAAATAAAACCAAAATAAAACAAATTACTAGAAAGTAATTTTCAGTTTAAAGTCTGGGAACATGTTTATAATAAATAAAAACGTACACAACTTCCCTTTAAATTTTTCCTTGACTGCAGTAACAAAGAACAATGTCTTTATGCCATCAAGCTTCTGTGAACCCTCTACAGGCAATTCTGACTCAGAACCAGGTGAGCTGCCTGATTTTTCTGCTTTTTTCTTGAACTGGTGTTAATTTGTCATGATCCAAAGTACTCTGATACTTCAGAAGTAATACCCTATCTGTGAGAATGGAAGTGATGATGGTTCTGATGTTAGAACTGTTCTCTTGCTCACTTAACTTCATTGTTTGACTTCACCTTGCTGGAGGTAATTAAAATAATATCAAAATTGTTAAATGTGTTACGAGTGATGGTAGAATACTGCAGTATGACTCTTTCCTGCTAGCCTCACAATAAAATCTATGGGAAATTTTCATTTGTCTACTTTGGAAAACTGTTCTTTTGTATTGGAAAGCAAAACAACCATAATGTATGGTCATGATTGTGTTCAGCTATGACATGTGACAGCCTTGTGTTGACAGAACTGCTGATTTTGTTAGTCCCCGTAGTTCTGGATCCGTTGTGTTGGTATCACTGTAGTGCACGTCAGTATCGTGTGCTTGGTTATAACCAAGCACAGTGAGACTGTAAGATGCTGAGTTGTCTCATTCTGAGTACAGATATTAAGCCCCTAAAAGGAAAAAAGTATAATTATTCTTTGTAAGTTCTTAGGAACTCGATTTTTAATAGCTGTAGATTTATCTTTTTTTTTGAGATTTTGGTACTTTATTTAAAAGCCATAACTGTAGTGAATATGAGCAAAGGAATTTATTTTATCTTCATACTACAAAAGCATTAGTAAAAGCTAATGGTATTACAAGAAACTAACATTAAGCAATTAAGTTTAACATAATTTATGATAATTAGCAGTTAGATAATTGTGTCAGGGTTTGACACTGATTAAAACCTAGGCACCCACGAAAACTATTCACTTATTTTCCTCTGCTATAGCTGAGCAGAGGAGGGGAAAACAAAGTGAAGGCTTCATGAGCTGAGATAAGGATTAGGGGAAAAACAGCATAAAGAAAATTTATTATCAACAGAATTAAAAATAAAAAGGGTAATGAGAACTAAAATAAACCTTTAGAACACCTTTTTTTCCCAGTCCCTCCCTCTTTCCCACTGACAGCGCAGAGAGACAAAGCATGGGGTCTTAAGTCAGTTTGTCCCTTCTAAAAATCTTTCTTCAGTTCACTTAGGGAAAGAAGGTTCTTTATTTTTTTTCTGCTGTGCCGTGGGATCCTTCCCACGAGAGACAGTTCTCGAAGAAGAACTTTTCCAGCGTGGTTTTAACTTTCACGAGTAGCAGTCCCGCCTGACCTGCTGCAGTGTGAATCCCTCCCACCGGCAAGCAGTCTTCCCACAACTGTTTTGCGTGGGTCATTAGTTCATGGGGTGTAGTTTTTCAAGGATGAGCTGTTTTAGTTTGGAAGCAAGGGTCCTCTTTCTCTATCTTCTCTCTCTGTTCGAGTTCCACGCTAGATTACAGCTTTTCAGCATCTACTTGCTCCAGTGTGAGTACTTTGTTTTCACAGGCTACGAGTGGATCTCTGCATCCCCCCATGCACTTCATGAATTAAAGGGAAACAGTTTGTTGTATTATAGTCCTCACCACGGCTTTGTAGAAAAATCTCAGCTCTGACGCCCAGAGCACCTCCTCCCTCTCCCTCACACCCATCTTAGTGTCGCCATATTGTTCTCCTCACATGTCTTCATCTTTTACTTCTCTTTGACTCGGGAGAAAATTGTTGTCCGTGGGTTTGTTTGTTCTTCAAGTTCTGTCAATTGGAAGGTCCTTATAGGGTTTTGCAGTGCTGAAGAGTTGTTTTCGTTTCAGCTTCATATTGGGGAATTGTTTGCCATGCCCTTTGCTGTCGGCCACATGGCCCCNGCAAGCAGTCTTCCCACAACTGTTTTGCGTGGGTCATTAGTTCATGGGGTGTAGTTTTTCAAGGATGAGCTGTTTTAGTTTGGAAGCAAGGGTCCTCTTTCTCTATCTTCTCTCTCTGTTCGAGTTCCACGCTAGATTACAGCTTTTCAGCATCTACTTGCTCCAGTGTGAGTACTTTGTTTTCACAGGCTACGAGTGGATCTCTGCATCCCCCCATGCACTTCATGAATTAAAGGGAAACAGTTTGTTGTATTATAGTCCTCACCACGGCTTTGTAGAAAAATCTCAGCTCTGACGCCCAGAGCACCTCCTCCCTCTCCCTCACACCCATCTTAGTGTCGCCATATTGTTCTCCTCACATGTCTTCATCTTTTACTTCTCTTTGACTCGGGAGAAAATTGTTGTCCGTGGGTTTGTTTGTTCTTCAAGTTCTGTCAATTGGAAGGTCCTTATAGGGTTTTGCAGTGCTGAAGAGTTGTTTTCGTTTCAGCTTCATATTGGGGAATTGTTTGCCATGCCCTTTGCTGTCGGCCACATGGCCCCTGCCGGCACCGTGTGGGCAGTGCTGGCCACCGCGGCGCTGGCTCTATTCAGCGTCTCTCTTCATGTGGAGCGCCAAAAAAGAGAGGCTGTTGCTACTGCTTCTGTCTTCCTGCTCACAACGCTGGCTAAAAGTGGCTAAACAAGCAGAGTTCATTGGGAGCTGTGCCTAGAGAGCAGCTGCCGTGTGGCCCCGGCCATGCCAGGATCGCCCCTGGCAGCCGCCTCACCACCCCTCAGGAGAAGAAAGAGAATGCCTGCATTTTTTTCCCTTCTTAAATATGTCGTCACAGAGGCATTACCAACTTCTCTAATTGGGCTAGCAACCTGCCTATTGTCAGAGCCTTCAGCAATTGGCTCTATGCCGGACATAGAAGCTTCGAGCCGCTTCTCCTGCCCACCAAAAAACTAGACTGTTTTTAAACTAACACAACTTGTTAGCAGCTGTCATGTTCAGTCATACTTTTGATTGCTCTTTCTTTAGTTTGAGTCTCACTTAAAATGTTTATTATCTATATTAAGTCCTTCACAGAAGGAGCCCCATTTCTCTGGTAAACAGTCTTTTTCCTGTTTCTCCTGAAAAAAATTTTGAATTTTTTGCTTAGTGACATGTGTTTATCTGTGATGTATATTTGCTGTGATGATCACTGGAAATTCAGGTTTCTTTCTTTCAGAAGAGAATTTGTTCTTTGGAAATCTCCTTATAACTTTGCATATTTATAGAACTTGTGGGTTGTTACAGTGGGGAAAACATGAGGTATTGTTTACTGAATGGATATTAGAAATATGTTACAGCTTTGTCCTTGTAATTTTGTATTTCACTTCCAGAGGAAAAGAGCAGTGGATTCCGGCTGAAGCCACCAATACTTATCCATGGTCAGGCACCTAGTGCAGGTGAGTTCACTGTTCACTGAGCAACAGTACAAAGGAACCAGCTCAAGCATTTTATTTAGTTAGTAGTTTCATCAACCTTCTATTGTAAATAGATTGTGTCAATACCTATGTGTCTGCAGAAAAAAATCTTGGCTTCTCTAGGGTGATTGTGCCCATATCCACTGTGTAACATGTATGCACGCATCCATGTTTTGCGTTGGATCAGCTGTGCATGTCTGAAGTGCATCTCCCAGTTGTCACTGCTTAGCAAACTTCTGTTTGTGCTTGGAGTAATCCTGCAGTCAGTGAACTCGATTCCTTTGGTAGCAAACTGGAAGAAAAAGGGTGTTCCAGGAGTGCCTTGAGCAAGTTCCAGCCATTACTGAGTGTTCAGTCCGGGACCAGGCTAGGGCAGTCGGAAGTGTCAGAGAGTGCCCACTTCTGCTCTCTCTGGGTTTTGGTGGCAGTGTGGGTGGCAGGTCCTTGATCATGCCTGTTCTCCACTACAGGTTGGCTATGACTGAGTTCCCTGTTCACTGATGTAGGCCCAGCCACTATCAGAAAGACATTAGTATTACAGCTCCTTAGGAATTTGAGGGGGAAAAAAAACAAACCCAAAACTATTTGGGTAATGAAAGCTATTACTGCATAACTGCATGGAAACTTCATTTCACTTGCAGAAAGAGTGGTAAATTTAAGAAAGGAACAAGCTTTTTTGAGTTTATGAACATTTGAACTTAGGTTAGCTTTATATTCTGATGTCATGCCCTTTGAATATGGGTGGCCTGAAATAGAGCTAATTGCTATGAGTGAGTTCTGTTGCAGTATTTTATTGGATCAAGAGTTCATCTTGACTTTTTTCAGTAAAGAAAACTGAACCTTCTGGGCTTGCCATAACCTTCTAGAGTTGATGTTACAATGTTTGGGGGTTTTTGTATTAGGTTGTTTAAGGTCAATTAGCTTTTTGAATCAGCAGAATTAGACTTGTAGTGCTGTGCATCTTACTACAACAAACCAAGGAGGCCAGGTTAATTCAAAAAGCTAAAAGATTGTTAAATGACACAACTATTACAGTACCAATATGTTTGATTGTATGAATAAAAAAAAAAATCTTTTACCAGCATCTGGAAATTACTTCATTGGAAGGAGAAAGGAAGACTTGGAATGTATCTTTATTTCAATAAAATGTCAGTGTATAAATAGGATTACTGGTGTACTGTTAATTTCTCTTACATATTGGCTTTTATTTCTGGATCAGTAGTAAACTTTCATTCTGTGCTTTCCTGGATTAGGTAGACGATATATTTTAAAGCATCTTTTAAGGCTAGGAAATAGTCTTCACTGTTTAGGACTAACTCTTTTGAGGCTGAGTGAGGGATGGAAAAGAAGGGAGTAGAAGCTTTTCTAGTGTCTGTTTTTTCATTGTGTGTTCTGTTGGAAGCAGTTAGAGAAGATTAGATGAAGCTGAATTTTCCAACTTTAAAGCTTTATAGTTCTTGAAAAAACTTTGAACTTGCAGGTCTCCCTAGCCAGAAACCGAAGGAACAGCAGCGAAGTGTGCTCCGTCCAGCAGTATTACAGGCACCACAGCCGAAAGTTTTCTCACAGATGGGTAAATAATGCTTTTGCATTCTAAATACAGTGGAGAAAGAACAAAAATATTGAATTTGTTTAGTGTAGTGGTTTGGTTTTACTCAACACCCACCTTGATTTTTCTAGTTTTCTCCTTTCAGGAGAGAAACATCTTAAATGGTAAGTGTATCTGTATTATATGAGGGATGACATAGTGGAATCTTCAGGTCTTGTGTAAGATGACTGTCTGATGTTGCCAGGCTTCTAACTTTGGTGTAGGCCATGCTTGAGTTTTGGAATAAAAAGACTTCCAAGGGTGTGGTATAGCAATTTCAACTGACAGCATTGACCATGGTGTAATAAGCTATTACTGGTGACTGGTCAACAGTAAAGTACCTAAATCAATGAGACGTGGCTCTGGGCTTGGGGACCATTTAGGAGTTGGGACTTTGAAGTACAATTTTAATTCTGAATATAGAATTTTAATTCTTAAGTTTGGTCATTCATATAATGCTTATTGTATTATGGAATTATGGAATTTGATATAGCTGATGGAAATAGGCATGATTAAAGTCTGGAAGTTAACGCAAAAAAAACTGTTTAAAGTGTCCATGGCTCCTAAACCCCATGTTCCCCCAGCCTGATGCCATTTGTTATGTGGAAGTTCAGTTGAACAGAAACAGGAGTAACTTCAGTTAATGCTGAATCTGGCATAGAACTGAACATTTCTAGGTTGATTTCTTGATGTGCCTCCTGACACAGATTGGACTCTCCAGAGAACTTAGTATTGGGGTACAAATTTTCAGTGGGAGTTCAGTATGTGAGCAGGTAGATCAGTCTGAAGACAAGCCCTGCTGGCTGTGAACAGTATTAGTTTGGAGCGGGATGGTTGCTTGAAGTTGTATCTGTTGAAGTCCTTACAAAATTTGTATAGATTAATTTGCCGACTTGATTTTCTGCATTTGGAATTTTGATTCTGCTAAGACTTGTTGAATTGTGGTCCTCATGTCTCTTGCAAAATACTATGGGAACTTTTTAGTTTCCATAGCAATGTTTAATGGACTTAAAGAAGAAAACTGCGTGCAATTTACATAAGAAAACTTTTATGACAGTCTAGATATCTAGAGAGTTTATGTAACTTCTTTCTTTCCATGTTGCAGTTCTCAGCAGTGGCACCAATGGTGTGAATATCCCTCCAGATTCTGCAGCCACATCAGAATCACCAAGTGGTGCAACGCTGAAAAGTTCAGACTCTGAAGACAAGGTGAGTTGGAGAAGGAGAATCAAGGTGTCATGTAAATATTCTCTGAACAGAGTAAAAAGCCTGTGGCAGCACATGAATTCCCTACAGGAAGTGGTCAGTGCAGGTAATGAGGGGCTGAAAAGCTTCATCTAGAGCAAAAGACATGTAAGTGCGTCGGAAGTTGCTTATTGGCTATCATGAAAGAAAGGTAATGAAATATTCACTTCCAGTTCTGTGTAGTGTGTCCAGTCCTTTCCTTCCTCGCGGGTTTTGAGCTAACCATTAGCATCTGAAGGTCTTGATTAATAGCATGAGGAGGATGTTTGGGGATTTTGAGTGTGGCTGGGTTTTTTGGTAGCTTCATTAGGCAATTGTTTGCTTTTTGTTGCCATATTGAGCATAGAAATAGTGTTGTTAATACAAGAGTATAGAACAGTTTACTTGAAATTCAAGTCTTAATCCTGAATATGCAAGCAGAAACACTTGCAGTGTGAATGGCTTTTTAAGGTTTAGTGATAGGCTACTGCCACAACTAAGTAGCGATAAATAAATTGAATGCATATACCAGTGTGAGAACTGTGGGACATGCTTGTAACCCAGCTGTGTATGTCATTAGGGACACCCTCTATCTGCTTTAATATCCAAAAGTCCTCTTTAAGTTTTTCAATCAACTGACCTTGGAGAAAGTTTTCTGGTAGAAGAAAGCTCTTAAATCTGGTTGCTAAGTATAAATGGTATAAAGCTTCATAACTGAACATTTGCAATTTTACCAAGGATTGTGGTGAGATATTCTATTGTCTTGGCATTAGTCAGTTTCGTCTGCCTGAAGCTTTCTAGCCCAGCTAGAAGTCATTTGAGTTCATGCAGTAGTTGTGTTAAATGCTGGAGTCTCTGCAGAATATTAGATGGCTTGATGAGAGTGAAAGATTACTTCTGGAATTGTTTCATATTGGTAATTGTATGTGCAGATCTGTGGCATAGATTTGGTGTACCACAGAGAGAGCGCTTCCTTGTGAGGGCAAGTATATGGTATTTGCAGTATTACATGAGCACGGTCTGCCTTCGTTAGAGCAGATGTGAGTCATGGTCTTATTTTACTGGCAGAAAAGATTTTTCTTTGATGTCTCTGTCTTGTGTTTATACAAGGTAGCAGAGTGGGAATGTTCTCAGTCTGGTGGTTGTCATACCCTGAGCAGCTCTGTGGCAACTTCCACCTATCTGGTCTCTGTCTTGAAAATCCATAGGAGACTATAGGAGGCCTAACCAACATTGTCCTCAGATGGGTACAAGCTACAGCCTTTGATCGAACCTTTCTTGATTGGTAGGAGAGTCTGGTAGCTGAAAGTCATCAGATGTGCAAGGACACTTGATAGCCCTCAGCCTTTTTGGTAGCAGGGAGGTGCTGATCCTTATCCAGAAGGAAGAGGCTGTGTTAAGGAAATCCTAGGCTAATGATTTTTCCTGGTGTTCAACAGAATGCTCATTTATGCTATGTATCATTCAGTGGTGAAGGACTACTCCCAGTGATCAACACTGGCCCATTTCTAATTGCAAGCAGAAAAAGGATGTCTTTGAAATGCCAGAATTAGAATCTGAAGGCAAGTGATACATGTCGGTTATGCAAAGGTTGTGCCTTAAACATAAAATGGGATTTGCGAAACTCTTGGGCCTAATGTATTTTTTGATGCTGCTTTTATATTTTAATGCTGCTTTTTTTGACCTATGTGATATGTGCAGGAGGCACCATAGCTGGTGCGTGGAGGCAACAACACCCTACCTGAGAAACTAACAGAAGGAATCGGAGATCTGTGTTCAGTGATGGTTCTGTAACCTCATTGGGATCATGGATACAGGAGGTTGACTTGGACAACTGGAGTACTGCATTAGATACATAAGGGCTTTTTAGGAAATAAAGCAGGAAAGAGACAGGAATGGGTTCTGCTATGCTAAAAGAAGGTGTTTGAATGCAGAGGCTTTGTTTTGGGAAGGCACTGAATTGGTCAAGGCTTTACAGATTTAAGATCAGAGGGGAAGCTGACAAGAGGGAGATTAAAGTGAACCTTTACCAGATTTGGACTGATCAAGTAGAGAAAGTAACTAAAGCCCTTGAAATAGAAGCTTCACAATTACAGGCCTTGGTTCTAAAGGAGAACTTTAGTACTTGGACACCTGATAAAATGGCAACATATCCTGGTAGAAATACTTCAGAATACTCCTGGAGATTTTAGGAATAAGTTGATGAGAGTATTTGCATATGCTGGGTAAGTTGACATGGGAGGTATTTAGCTGTACCTGGTATTCACAGCAAAGAACTGGCTAGAAATACAAAGGTTGAGAGTAGCTGTGATTGCAGCATCAGTGAGATGGAGTTTGAGATCCTGAGGGAACTGGGGAAGATAAGTAGCAGAATAAAGGTCCAGACTTCAGGAGAGAAAACTTCAGCTTGTTCATCAAGCTGGTTGGTAGGATTCTGAAGGACAGCAGGGCTCCTGAGAGCTTGTTACCTCCATGGGCAACCACCTTAGAGAATGAGTAAGTTATCCCAAAGTGCATGAAATTGTGCAAATGTGGCAGGAGGCCAGCGTGTATGGGCTGGGAGCTCCTTAAACCCAGAAAGAGAATGTGCATGTAACTCGTGAAAGTAGTCAAGACACCTGAGAAGTATACAGAAGGATTGCCTGGGTGTGTGGGAAAGCTGGGAAAGTCTAAACTTAGCTGGAGTTGGAAATGACAGGGAATGAAAGGGCTGCAAACAAGGCTTCTACTGGTGTTGGCAGCAAAGATAAAATGAAGGAAAATTGTAGGCCTTCTGCAAAATGTTGAAGGGAGCCTAGTGATAAAGGACATTAAAAAAATCTGAGGTACTCAATGCCTTTGTCTTGTTTTCTACTGAAGAGGTCTGCTGTCAGGTCTACCAAGTCCCTTTCTTTAGGGGAAGTTTGAGGGAGTGAATTATTACAATAAATTTGCTTAAGGACTGTTTTAGATAGTTTGACATATACAAGTCCATGGGACCAGCCAGGATGTATCCATGGGTGTGGAGGGATAGCCATGATTTAACCCCAGCTGGCAGCTAAGTACCATGGAGCCACTTGCTCACTCCCTCCACTCAGGTGGGATGGGGAGAAGAATCAGGAAAAAAGTAAAGCTAGTGGATTGAGATAAGAACAGTTATTTAAGTGTTGAAACAGAGTAAAGTATAATAATAATTGCAATGAAAAGGGGAGAGAGAGAGATAAATAATACACAAAGAAAACAAGTGATGCCCAGTATAGGTGCTCAGCACCCACTGATCTGTGCCCAGCCTGTCTCCCAGCTGCAATCGGCCCCTCACCAGCAGCTGCCCCAGCTTACACACTGGGCAGGATGTTCTGTGGCATGGAATATCCCTCTGGCCAGTTTGGGTCAGCTCTCCTGGCTGTGCTTCCCCCCAGCTTCTTGTGCAGCTCCTCAGACACTGAAAACTCCTTGACTTGGTGTGAGCGCAACTGAGCCACAACCGAAATATCAGTGTGTGATCAAGTTTATTCTCATCCTGGATCCAAAATACAATGTTGTACCAGTGTTGTACTGGGAAGAAAATGAGCTCAGGACAGGGAGCTGGGGGGTGCTAGTGTGAGACCACTACCTGTCCTCAGAGTTGTGGTACTGTGGAGGGTCCCAGTTCTTGGGGAAGAACAAAACTTGTCACGTGTTTCCAAGAACAGCAAGAAAGAGGTTCCAAGAAAGTAGAAATTGCTCAGCTCCTTCCTCTCCCTTTGTGGTGAAGGAGTCCTAGGATATGAGGCACCTTAAAGGGATTGAGAACAGCCAGCATAGATAAAACAGAGACCAACCTGATGGGTTTTTTACCCTTTGAGATTATTTGCTTTGCAGAGAGCCCTACTTGTTGATTTTGACTTTAAGCAAGAACTTTGTATGGTCTGAAGTATCATTGTCATAGCCAAAATGGAGAGAGGTGTACTGGTTGGGTGGAATTTAAAGTGGATGAAAGACTGGCTAAAGCAAAAAGGTGAGCTTTGAGGGTAGCAGCCTCAGTGGTTGGAAGTCTGACAAGTGTCAGTCACTAAAGGCACTCCTTAGGAGTATTCTGTTCAACACTTACATGAAGAACCTGGCAAGGTGGAATAAATCTTAAGTTTGTGGATACCAGTATGCTGTGGGAAGGGGAAATGGTCAATACGTTGGAAGGTGGGGGCTGTTCAGCAGGATCTCAGCAGGTTAGAAAAACCAACTGATGGTCAGCAAATGCAAAATTCTCTACCTGGGGTGAGAGAACCCATGTGTCACAAGGACTGAAGAGGGACTGGCTAGAAAGCAGCTGTGCAGGCAAGTCTTGGAGATCCTGATACTGCATGAAAAGTGTTGAGACAAGTTCTCACATGCAGAATTTATTAGCAGATCTATAGCTGATAGTATTGCTTCTAAGGGTGACAGTTATTTTATGTTGGAGGAAGGGAAATCAAAAAGGGAAACAAAAGGGAAAACTTCACATTAGCCAGCCATAAAGACTAGTAATGGGTTCCCTAGACAGGCGTCTTCCCCCTGAGTGTCCTCTCCAGTGGAGCAGGTGGTACCCCCTGATGTTCTTCCCATAGTAACTATATAGTTTTCTTCAGAGTATGCTCAGACTTCCTGTGGTTTTGGGGTTTTTTTCTGCTGATGGAAGTGTGCTTTGCTGAGGGGCAACTTCTGTATGCAGGTCAGTTGTGAGGCTTTGTGTGTGCGTAGTGTTGGTCTTCCCATCAGTGTCAAAAGCTATGGGGTAGGAAGTTAGGACAGAAGCGAGAGGGAGCGATTCCCATGCAGGTTGCAATTGCTTTCCAACATTACTGTGAGGGTTTGTAAGTGCAAGGCTCTGAGTACAGTGGAACAAGAACTGTAGTATGGGAATATTCAGGAAAAGTGCCACCACAGCAGGTGCAGGAAGAAGTCACGAAGCCACTTGTGGAAAGCAGGTGGCAGAGGTGCAGAATAGAAAGTCCATAGCAGAACAAAAAGTTTAGGAACCTTCAGATGCTGTGCAGCAGTGATGAACAATAGGTCTAACATGAATAAGTAGTGTATCCTTTTATTGATTAAGGGAACTTACGGGCTGCTTTACTAAAACTGCAGCCATTAAGTTCAGCAAAGTGATCTTTCTCTTTTTGTGCCACTGGTGGATGGCATCAGGAATACCATATATAGTTTGGGGCTTGACAGTACATGAAAGACACTTAAAAATGACCAAGGGGACTAGTGGCTGGAGCCCAGAATGTGTGATGAGAGAATGAAAAAGCTGAGTATGTTCTGCTTGGACTAGGGCAGGGGAATTGGATTGTTCCCCTCAGCTCTCAAGTGGTAGGTGGTGGCAAGATAAGAATGAAATTAGGAAGTGTCTACACACAGATGAGAAGCTGCAGGTGTGATGTGAAGGGGATTCCAGATGGGTTTTAGGACAAAACTATCATACTTAGTGTAGTTGAACATTGAACTGGACTACCAAAATGTAAAACTCTCACATGTGGATTTTTTGAAACTTGATACGAGATCTTGGGCAGTCAAATATACCTTTGAAGTTGATGCTGCTTTGAACACAGTTTGGACCAAATGATTGTTAGAAATTCTTTTGAACCTTAACTATTCTGTGTTTTGCTAAGAAAAACACTTAACAACAGAGACATTATTTAAATACAAAGCGTGCCTTGTAGATCTGGAAGCGCTATTGGCTTGTCATTGTAAATTAGTGTGTGACTCACCTTGTTGTAAGGTGATTTTATTGAGAGAAACTCAACTTCTTAGGCTATATTTTTCCATTTCTTTAGGCAGCAGAATGTCAGAAAAAGGAGTCCAACAATACTTCAGATGATGACAGCTGTGAGAAGGCTGAACTAAATGCACAGCAAGCATTTGTATTTGGGCAAAACTTAAGAGATAGAGTTAAGGTAAACACATATTTGTTCTCTTGACTAAGAGTTTATGAAGTACTGTGAAGCTACTGTATGAAAATGTTAAAACCTCCATGTATATATGTAAAATTAAAAGCTGTGGACGTGGTAGAGTTGACTGTTTAATAAAATTAGTCTTCTGGACATTTAATAAATGAATTCTGTTAAGCAGCATAAGAAGCTTTTTCAAAAATAAATGCATCTACTGCAATCATAAGTAACAGCTAAAGCTCACTACAATGTAGTGTTTTCTGTTACCTTTTGGGTTAGAATTAAATTGAAATGCTGTCCTAAGATGCTTCCATGCAACCAAGACTTCACAGAAAAGATGGAAAAATAGGGCAGCCTGGGCTCAAACTTGTGCATAGAATAACTGAGTTGGATTGTTAGTACTTCCTGTTGAAGACAGGTTTGCACAGGTTTCCTAGCATAATAAAAGAAAGTGTAACATTGGGACACAGACTTACCTTGTTTTATTGTAGAAAGCATTTGTGGATGGAACTTTGTCTTTGGAAAGAATGAGTTGAAAAATTTGTGGTCAGTAATTAAAACTACTGATATATACTTGTTCTTTTTCTAGCTAGGAGATGAAAGCGATGAAACTGCTGATGTGCAGAATACTGGCCTTCTGACATCAGATACACCTTCTGCAACAAACTATTTTCTACAGTACATCAGTTCCAGGTGAGACTACAGGGAAACCAACAGAACAGTTCTCCTTACTCTTTATTGAAAATTCTTTATGATTCTGCTCTTTATTGGATGCAGGGCTTAGACTGGGTCAGTGGGCATCCAGGCTTCTGAAGAATGAGATGGCAATCTTCAGATCTTGGGGAATCCTCAATCACCTGGTCAAGGGAGATGCATTTGATACTATTTATTTGACCGCATCCTCACCAAAGCCTCTTCAGAGAACCAACAAGCATGAGATGAGAAGTCTTCTCATGAATGATTAGAAACAGTGATGGACTAAATTGGAGCTACAAGTAGAATCCTGTGGAGATCTGCACTGTATTTGTGTTGTTCAGTATGTTTCATATATGATACGGATAAAAGGAAGAATAGTTAAAAATTTTTTCATGATAGTAAGCTTTTCAGAGTAATGTAGAGGGCCTGTATGAATAAGTAGGAGCCTAACTGTGGGAGGATTTTGAAAGAACTTCTGATAAGGCAATAGCATCAGAAGAAATGTGATGTATAGGTAAAGTGAGGCAGCCAGGAGAAAACTGCTAATCCTGTTTTACGCAGTGATGAGCTCCGAGCTGACAGCCTTCACTTGAGGCTAAGGTAGTGATACAGCTCTGTGAAAATGCTAGCTTAGTAGTGGTCAAAAAAATGAAGTAGTGTACAGAATGAGTAGAAAACAGAAGATACAGAGCTGTGAATTCAGGTAATAAATGGAAAAGCATGAGGGGAAATCCCACCAAGAGTGATGATGTAGAGCAACATCTCTGCTCCTGGAGTAAGCTGAAGTTCAGATTATTTGAGGCCATGAAATAGTTGTAGCAAAAGCACCAAGACATTCTTGCTTTGCCCTTATATTTTGCATTTTTAAGATCCTGTTGTTCATCGTGCAGTAGGCAGTTTTGCAGTCCAATGAACTTTTGATGCTGAACTTTTCAGATGATGGGCTGGAGATGTAGAGAACACCTTTGCCCTCTTGATGCAAGATGAATGTCTTTCCAAGAGACACAGTCAGATTTGTTCAATCAGATTTGGCAGACAATAACTACTAATATGTGACCTTCAAATACTGAAATACTTTTCTCGTATTTTCCAACTCATATGATATCTACTGTCATTTCATTTGAGTGTTTACTTTGGGAGGATTTATTCATGGTGAGTCAATTTCCAGAATTTCCAGTTTTGGACTTGTCTTAAAAAAATAGTGTCTCTAAGGGGAGTTGGCTCTGGTTTTCAGCTGAGATGGCAAAGCATTATGGTATTCAACTTGTAAAAGGAAACTCCTCCCTTTGTGTAACACTGTCAATTCTTTAAAAATTGTAATTGTGCTGGGTTTCATGGCAGGTGCTGGTAGGCCACATTGGGTTCCCCGTCAACATTTAGAGCTCAGAACTGTGGTATTTAATTCCCTTAGTAGGTAGAGCTGTCTTCCACTGAGGATCTCCTCTGTTATAGGAATTCCCTTATTCAGAAGTAGCAACTCTACATGTACAGTTTAAAGGTTTGTTTGGTTTCACTTGAATCACGTAGATGTGAGTCCCCATTTTCCAAACTTGGTGAAATGCACGTAGGCTTGATTCAGAATAGTCTGCCTTTTGTTCACTTTCTGAGCAAGCTGGTGTCTTAGAAAGGTGTGCCTGATGGGAACAATGACTTGTTAAGTGTTTTGAGTCTGTAAAAGAATAAAACTGTTGTCCTTCCTAAATAGGATTTAAAATCTCTTAATAAAAATACTAATGGGATGGGAGGAGGATGCTTATTCTATAAGGGAGAAGTAAAGGGTGCTATTGGATTGTGAAACTTCTTGGAGAAGCTGTGGTATTGCAGCTAGTCTGATAAAAGGCATTACTTATCCCTTGCTACCTTGGCTTCAGTTATGATACTGGAAGTGCTTTTGTTTCAGTTCTTTCCCTTTTTGAGAGAATTGACCTAAAAATATGTAGTAGTTCAAGTCTGTGCATGTAGAATACTGTTTTAAGAAAGTATGTTATATGATTAGACAATAAGCCCTCACTTAGCACTCAGCATTGCTTTGTATGTTATTAGTTATCTGAAGGGGAAGATTTTTACGGAGACAAAATAATTTGTTGTCATTCTGAGAGAATTCTCGTTCTGTAAAACTGGAATGTGCTCTTGTGTTAAGTTGAATTAATTTTTACCTATGTTTGTGTCAATCAGTGCTTACTTCTTTAAAGCCAGTGACAATCACTCACTTTCTGAGGAATTTTATTAGTAGAAAATAAAAGAGGTATTATTTTCTGTCTTGTAAAACCTGGTTTATTTCTTGGGTTTTTTTCAGTGTAGAGAACTCTACAAACAATGCAGATGCATCTAGCAACAAGTTTGTTTTTGGACAGAACATGAGTGAGCGAGTCCTAGTGAGTATCCACTATGTATATGTTGTAATTTTGCGAGCAGTTTGTTATGGATTCTCACTCAGGAATTTTGAGAGCCTTTTAATTATACTTGTCACTTGAGTATGGGGGTTTTTTTCAGTGGTTTCCCTTGAAGGTAACTTACTTCAAGTGCAGCACGGGAAGTTCATTATGAGCTGTTGTCTGCCCAGTAATGTTGAATGAACTCAATGTAAGGAGATTCAGTGCCCTCTCTGTAGCGCACGTGGTTCTTGTTCCCAAGCATTTTATGGCACAACTTGTTGCTTTAAATGGCTATTGGAATATAAGTATTAGCAGGTATTTTATGCTCGTCCTCAAAATTGAGAGCAGTTCAGTTATGTGACTCCCCCCAGGATGGGATTTCAAGCCCAGCAGTAAAGCAGCTGCCTCAGGACTGAGGTGTGATTCCAGAAATGCTGTTTATGATGTACCAACCTAAGGAATAACTTCTAGTACCTCACTGTTTCCTGCTGGTTTTATTCCTGTGCTGAAACAAAATGGAATCATTTAATGCTGAGTATTCAGACCTAACTACCAAGCAGGAGTTCAGTCAACTATGCCATGAGTAGCTGTAGCTGAAATTGACTTGCTTTGGTGAACAAAGCAAGTCAAAAATCTTCAAAATAAGGATTGAAATTTGGTATGAGTTCACGGGAAAATTATTTGAACTGGTTTTCAGGTCACACTCCATTCAGTTCCTTGGCTGGCTAGTAGGATAGCTTTAACTGTGAAAGCATGTTGTCCGTGAGATTCTTTTTTTTGCCATATGGTTTATACATACTGGAGCTGCCCTCAGCACTTGGTCACTAGTCCTGTTCAGCAGAATTAGTGTTTGTTTTCTCTCTTCTGTTTACCTCCTCTTATTTCTGTGATAGAGTCCACCAAAATCAAATGAAGGTAGTACAGAGAGTAATAAGGAGAATGCTGCTACAGAGTCTGGGTCTGAATCATCTTCTCAGGAGGCCACGCCAGAGAAAGGTGAAAAACAAAATATTATATTAGGAATGGTAGTTAATCCTTTTTTAAATTATTGTATTTTTCAATATCATGTTACTTTTCAAAAACATAAGATTTTTATGTTACCTTTACTGCCTTCTGTGACCAAAGATACAGGCTGGATGTGGAAGTTGCTGGATGCTGTAGATCCTCTAATATTAAACATATACAGGCTGCACTGCCTTTTTCATTGTCGTTCTGTGGTACTGGGAGTATCTTCAGCAGAATAAAAGTAGAGGGGATTAACAGAACTGGTAGTAGGAGAAACATGGCGAACTTTTTTTTTAACAATTCTATTTCAAGTGACTGAATTTCTGAGTCAAATGTGTATTGCATTGAGTGGGTGCACCACATGTTGCTTGAACTCAGAACTGTTTGCTGGATTCTATGTCTTCAAATTGTCAAGATATTATGGAAATTCTGAGAACTACGGGTTTTCTTCAGTAAACTACTTGCAAGCCCAAATGAAAGTGGGAAATTAATTGCGCTGTCCGTGTGTAGGCATAGCTGTATGGCTGGCAAGAGTATCAGTACTGCTGGAGCATCTACAGATAAGCAGGTGTCCATGCAAAGGTTGTGAACTATTGTGTGTAGGGACAAAACTTCTTGATAACTTATCTCTTTTGTCTCTTGTGCTTGTGAAAGAAGTATTAAAAGACAAGCTTTAACTTCTGCTTAAAATTTCAGTCCTTTTTTACGTGTTCTATTAAGGTCTGTCTTCTATACTTTTCAAAAGGTCTCAAAATTCTGGTGTACTTGTGTGAGACCTTTGTACATCTTATAAAATTATATGCTAATCATTCTCAGACTCTCAAAATGTTGTTCAGCTAATAATATTTCAGAATCACTGGCAGAGTCTGCAGCAGCCTATACTAAAGCAACAGCAAGGAAGTGTTTATTAGCGAAGGTAGAAGTGATTACTGGGGAGGAAGCTGAAAGTAACGTGTTACAGGTAAGAAACGGATAGAGTAGAGGAGCTTTGAGTTTGTGGGGATTCATATGGATGTCCAGTGAATGCACACCATCTGATTCCCTACAACTCAGCCTTCCTCTATATCTGTAATGTTTTTTCTTGTGTTAAAATGCAAACTTTAGCTATTTATATCAGCCTTATTTATTAACTTGTTATCCATTGTTTTTTAATTTCTTCTTTCTGAAAAAGTTTTAGTGTATAAGCCATCCAGGTGTATCTTAAGCATACTTTTCTGAATCCGTCACGTAGAAGCTTCTGTTTTTTATGAGACAATTATTTGAAGAAAATTTAAATGAACTTAATATTTTTAAGTTCTTTAATTGTTGTACTACTAAAGATTTTCTAAAACTTGGAATGGACTATTTATGCCAGCAGTCTGGTTTCTTGCAAAGAATAAACTATATCACAAACACTCAGGAATTTGACTTGAGATGCTTAATTGAATTAGTGATGTTGTAGAAGGATATTTGGTCATGACTTAGACTCCTGATCTTAATAATGGTATATTTAACATTGTAGTCATTCATTAACTTAAATATACTTGCTCCAGTATATCCTTAAGAAAAACGTGCAGGGTTTTCATATAAAATTAAGTGATATATGTGTTTTTTTCTCTTATTTCTTTATCGTCCAATTATAGTTTGTTTTTTTCCTTGAGATATTTTGTTTCTCAGCATTTGAACTGTGTTCTTTTCAAGGATAGCTTTTTTATTCTTACCGATGTGATGCTCTATTCTGATGCCAAACAGTTGCACTGTCAGTATCTAATGCCTATCAGTTACACTTACAAAATGATACTCTATGTTTTCTTCTTGGACTTCTTTTTACCAGACATAAATGGTCTTTAAATGGTTCTTCTGGTACTTCTCTGTTTCTATGTAATTCAGAAATGTCTGGATGCTTCACATAATTTAAAAACACACTGAAGAGATAAAAATCCTGTTTCACTTAGGAAAACCACAACTTTCGGCCGTTGTATACTTAATAGAGGACTGACTTGCATGAGTATGTTGTAACTTAACAGACCTCTTGCCTAGCTTTTATTCTTTTTTTCCTGTGAAATGTAATGCATTAGAATTCCAAATGGGACTTGTACAGACAGAACTGTGTTAATGTTGCAGAAACAGAGTATACAGAGCTAGGTGTTTTGGGGTGAAGAAAATGAGAAATGGAGGGAATAAAAATGGAAGTATCTTTTCCACTTAGTGCATGCTCATCTGTGGGGAACTTGAGGGGTGATGGTTTGAGGTATAAAACCTCAGCAGTAACAGTGAAGTTGGATTAGAGAGAGGGATATAGAGTAGAGATGTTTGGCATGGAAGAAAAAGGGAGCTTGTATGTCAAGAAGGATCATTCCTACTGTTGGAAAAAATACATACACCTTTTGAATTTTATAACTAATGAACCCTGCAGGGAGGCAGTAAAAATACTTCACTTATTAATGACTCTGTGTGGTTCAGGCTTTATGAATTGATAATGAGCCAGTATGTTCATCCTCTGCTTCCTTAATACAGGAAGAATTTTGCTTTGCTTTCTTTATATTTGCTGGGTCTTCCCAGCAACAAATACCATCTTCAGTGGTGCAATGTGTACCTAAGGGTCTTATGACATTAAGTTTCCTCTGTGAAAGCTTGTATCTTACCTGAAAATTGCTTGTTGTTTTGATCTTGAACCCTTTTATTCTTTAAGAATATATAGCTTCTGTTAATAAAACCTTATGAAAACAGACAGCATATTTTGAGAAATTTATTGCAAAAGAGAGGATGACTGTTTTTGCTTCCACAGCTATAAACAATTAAAAATTCCAGTATGAAATCTGAATATTATTTTAACCAACTGTAGGTGACTAAGAAATACATGATTACATCAATCAACCACTATGCCATAGAGATATTTTCTGTTACAGATTCAGTGCAAGCTGTTTGTATTTGATAAAAGCTCTCAGTCTTGGGTGGAAAGAGGTCGAGGGCTCCTGAGACTCAATGATATGGCCTCAACAGATGATGGAACATTACAGTCTCGACTGGGTAAGAGGAACCAGGGGAAATGAGATACTGCATGACAGTCATGCTGTTTTCATAGGGTTCTTCCTTGACACATAGCAACTTTCACTTCAGTTTGTCTTAGCTACAGCAACTCAGAAGCAGTTTGGACCTTTTCTTTTGCCTCAGTTAGTAAATATTTGCCCCTTCTATTGTGGCAAATGTTCCAGTTACTTTTTCCCCCCATAAAAGCAAGCCATGTTTAGTAACTAGAATATTTGGCTAGAAATTTATGGTAACATCATTCAGATCTGGCTGTTTTGGATGGGTTGCTTGTGGTGGGGAAGTCTGTTTGAATAGTGCACGATTGTTCAGGCTGGCAGGAATGTGCATTAGCCTGAGATTATCAGCGCAGATACAACTGTGAACTTTGGTGTATTAACGTATAAGGCTTCAGACTAAATACCTTTAGATATGGCTCATAATCTTTAATAGCCTTGTTGCAGTTTAAGCCCAGCCAGCAGCCAGGACCCTTGCAGCTGCTCCCCCTCCAGCAGGATCGGGGAAAAAATTGGAAGTGTATAAAAGTTAGAAAACTCATGGCTTAAGATAAAGACAGTTCAATAAAGAAAGCAAAAGCGGTGCATGCAAACACAACAAAACAAGAAATTAATTCACTGCTTCCCATGGGCAAGCAGGTGTTCATCCATCTCCGGGACAGCAGGGCCCCATCACATGTAAGGGTGACTTGGGAGTACAAATGCCATCACGCCAAACATCCTCCCTTTCCTCTTCTTCCCCCTGCTTTATATCCTGAGATGGTTTTATATGGTCTGGAATATCCCTTTGGTCAGTTTGGGTCACCTGTCCTGGCTGTGTCTCCTCCCAACCTCCCACATACTCCCAGCCTCCCCACCAGTGTAGTAGTATGAAAAGCAGAAAAGGCAAGCGCTGCTCAGAAATAACAAAAACATCTCCATATTATCAACTGTGTTCAGCACAAATCCAGAACACAGCCCCATACCAGTGACTGGGAAGAAAGTTAACTCTACCCCAGCCAAAACCAGCACAAGCCTACATTCTTCTCATTTACAGTTGTGACAAAAGCCCAAAAGAGCTTACTTGTAAAAAAAATGAAACCTTTATACAATAAAAAGTGTCTTGACTGTTTTGAGCTTCCTGATGTGTCTTTTTCCACCTAACTGATCTTGTAACTTGGCTTTAGTGATGAGGACTCAGGGGAGTCTCAGGTTAATCTTAAATACCAAGCTCTGGGCTCAGATGCAGATCGATAAAGCCAGTGAGAAGAGTATCCGGATCACCGCCATGGATACAGAGGACCAGGGAGTTAAAGTTTTTCTTATATCAGTGAGTACTGTTTTTTGTTTATGTCTTAACTTTCCTACTAAAATTGGTGCTTGCTTAAACTGTAGTTGAGGTAGCATTCCCATTTTTCTTTGCACCCTACACTGTCTTAAAATCACCCCTGCCCCAAAGACAAGGCGCTTGGCAGATTTGCTTGTCTAAAAAGTCTTGCTAGTTGTGAACAAATGCCACATGAAAGGCTGTCCTAGGAAGCCGGGTTGTCCAAAGCATTGCCCGTGGAGTCATGTGATCTGTTCCACACGTACTGAGACTTGGTAGTGTTTAATGCAGATTGTTTTCTGATATTAAGAAAAATGGGCATTATTTCATAGATTTTATGCAATAGTTGAACCAAAATTAGATCTACTGGAAATTTCAGCAGAGAAAAGCTATCACTGTCTACAGTGCGGAAGGATGGATAGGTGCCCACTGAAAGGGAAACACTAAAACTCTGTCAAGAACATTGTATTAGTATGTAAAGGTTACACATTTTAATTTCAATTTTCCTTTGATACAGAGTATTCAAAGCAGTAACAACATAGTGAAAGTGATTTCTGTGCTTGCTAAATGGGGAACGGCAATCCCAATCAGAATTACTATAACACTTGGCATCTCATCATACAGTCAGTAAGGAAGAAAGGTCATTCCCTAATGTCTGCTAAAGCACTTACAGATTTGGAGAGGTCTGAACACATTCTTTTGATTTACAGTGATTCTACACAAGATGTTGCAAAAGAAATAGAAAATTCCTAGGGATCAGAAATTGAGAGCATCAACAAATGGTCAGCTTTCCCTGTGACATTAGGTTTGTAGGGCTGGGATCTGGAGTCCCAGAATGGAACTTAATGATACCAAATATGCATTGATGAAGAAAAGGAAGTGAAATTAATGGATAAGTTTTTCTCAATATTTTTCTAGATTTGAAAGTTTTAGTTAATCTGTCATTAGGTTATTCACTCTTGATTTTAGTATTGATAAAAAGTCTCTTGTTTGGAATTATTTTTTCATTACAGTTCATTGCAGGGGAATTTTGCAGATACAGAGGTGACGGATTCAAGTGTCAGATGGGGCTGATGGAAACTATTTTTTACGAAAGAATCTGAGAAGTGGGATTGTTACCTTACAGTTATCATGGAATAAGGATAATAGTTACTGTGAGGACTTAATTGACATAGTGAAGACACAGTTTTGTAGTATTTGAAGGGAGTTTCCTTTTAAATAATGTCTATTAAATATTTTGTTTGATAGGCCTAATAATTGATTGGTTTGAAGGCATAAAGTGCCCATTAACCTTTGAGAGTTAAAAATATATATTCTTCAACAGGTTGTCAGAAATGCTTCCCTCTGAAACAGAGTCTGTTCAAAAAAAATTGGAATAATTGCCTGCCTGATTGTCTATTCCATTTTCTCATATCTCATATTGAAATTTTATGCCAGTGCCTCATGAAACAATTGGCTTGATTATGATTAACTAATGTGTGAAGTTGAATGATTGACAGGCCAGCAAAAATCTGCAAGATTTTATTGAAGATCTTTTTAATATGAGCTTTTGGGAGATGTCAGGAAAGCTCTGTGACTTCTGTGTGAAGAAGGCTATATGAAATCAGCTAGTACTGGCTATGTTAGCCAGAGAAAGTTGGAGCTAAGCAGAGGAATACACTCTCATCACCAGAGTTCAGTCTATCTAATGTCCTGCTGTGTGTACCACAGCCCATTCTGACTGGTTTGAAAAATACTTAATGAGAAAACCGAAAAGTATATTGTGAAATTTGGCATGACTGGTGTGTATTATGTCAGCAGTGTTTTATTGTGTTATAATTCTGTGCATCTTTTTCTTATTTCTGAATATTAAAAAATGCAGGCAAGCTCTAAAGATACAGGGCAGTTGTATGCTGCATTGCACCATCGGATCTTGGCCTTGCGGAGTAGAGTGGAACAAGAGCAAGAAGTCAAGAATGTAGCACCTGAGCCAGAGGTAACGCAGTCAAATGAGGAAGACAGTGATGATGATGTCATTGCACCTTCAGGATCAGTTGGAAGCGGTAAGAAAGACAATGGTGTTTCCTGTTTTCCATGCATTTTTCTGTGTCATTTCTTAGGGCAGACTGTGCTCTTTGTGTATGTCAGTGGAGTAGGACTATTGCATGGATTGCCTTTTTCAATGCAACTACTTCTTGCTGCTTCTCCAAACTGGTAAAAGGCTCTTGTGCTGCCTCTGAGTTACATGCCACAGTTTAGCAGAGGTTTTCTGTGCTTTTTATCATTTACAGGATTTCTGAGGGTGGTTCTGAGTTTTATTTTTGCCTTCATCATGGCCAAGAGTTGCACATAAAACCGGAGATGACTCAGTGTCCTGGTTTGAGATCAGTAGACAGCATCCAGACTGGTCTTTCAGTAGAGAGCTGTTTGGAAAGCAGATGGTTTACAAAGGGGCATGGAAGGAGTGTAATGTTTTTTACTGTGCATGAGGAGACCATAATTTAAGAAAAATACTAGTCTTCAGTTTGAGGAAGGCTTCCTTTTGTACTTTCAACTTGGAAGTCATATGTGCTTTGCTTTCTTGTGGCCAAGAACATCCAGCCTTTGACAGTCCTCCATCCAGATTGACAGAAGGGGGGAAAAAGAGGAATGAATATGAACAAAAGCAGTGGGAAGATTGAAGAGGTTGGAAACTGAGCTTTTAGGCTTTGGGATGCTGCTGGGATCCCTAGACCAGATTAGTCAAGAACGTAAAATTCTACAGTAGACAGATCTTAGTCTGGAGAAGGAGTATGCGAGGCAGGAGAGGAGGAATTCTACAGTTCTCATCTCTCATTAACACCTGAATCTGAGACTTCTGTAGGCTGCTTGGGATGGGTCTCTTAATGCAAGGCAAGAAACAAAAGATATTTCTTATGACTGAGAGCCGCTTTTATTGTTCCAGGTCCTAATGATGAAGGTGATGGGCAGAATGTTGGCAGCACATAGCAGATGTGAGCCGATCTGCTTGCAAGGCTGCTATGAACACCATCTTGCAGGCATCTCTGGATACCCCAGGCCAGCGATTATTTCAGGCGGTGTTGAAAGCTCCAGGACTTAAGAACTGTGCATCTCTGTTCTGTTTGTTTGGTTTTTTTGGTCTGGATCAGTAGATTCCACACAAAAAAAAGCAGACTTGGAAACTACCTGAATGTGGTTTGGGACGTTGAAAGCTCATCATATTGATGAGCAAAAAAAAAAAAAATCCAACCCCAAAACAAACAACAATAACAAAAACACAAAATGCAACTACCCCCAACCATTTCCCCTCTTCCTTGTAATTAAAATGGCACATTACAGCTTGTCACAGCTTTTCATTGGGACCTTTTGGCTGTTTCTTCAGTAGTTCATGTCTTGCAGGTCTCCGAGGTAGAACTTTTCAACACAGTTCCAACTTGAGTTTTGTTTTTGTAACCCCTACTCCCCTTTATGCAGGGAAACCCTGTCCTTACCAGTTCCTATGCTCACTGGCTGCCCTTTTGGGTTCCTTTTATTTTGGACTGCAGATGGGGCAGGTTATGTTTTTACCTTTTAATCCCAACATAGGTTGTGGATGTGGATGCCATTGTTTGCTGTCTAGTGGGTTTGTAAACAAAGAAACAAAACATTGTGGTTCACCAGAAAAGCTTTTCTAATGCAGTAATAAGAGACTTTAAAGTCTGCAGGATGTTTTGCTAACTCCTTTTTTTTCTTCCCATTTCATTATTATTTTTTGGGGATTTATATTGTGGTGAGACTTTTTTATTTTAGTTTTTCAATAAGATGCTCTTGTGTGTTGAAAAAGTGAAACTATTGTTTTGTACTGTTCTTTTCTGTTACTATTTAAGGGAGAGCTAAGCCACTATATATAATAGGTGTTGCATACAATTTTTCTTAGAAAATGTTATGTTTCTGTGGCTACAGTAGAGTGTAGGAGGCATACAGGTTACATCTTCAGAAAAGTTAATGACAAAACAGCTGTTAGCCCTTGGAAGAATAAAATAGGCTCATGTAATGAGCTCTGCCAGCCATTAAAATAAATCTGTATAATAAAGCAGCTCTCATTTAATGGCTTGATTCAACAAGCCATTTAAGCACTTGCCTGACTTAACTATATGTGAATAATCTTACTGAAGTCAATGCAACTCTTCATGCTTAAAGTTGAGGACATTTTTAGATATGTTGCTGAATTAATGGCCTTAAATAGAAAATTTAACTTCTAACCTTTCCTGTCCCCATTCCGTTTCCTGAAGTCTTGCAGCATGAAGAAAAAGGTAATACTGCCAGACCTGAGTAGTTTGGGCTGAAGGTTATTGTATTCTGTTCCACCACAAATAAAAGCAAGAATATGTCTTTCTGTGTGTAATTCTGAAGTACTCCTACTGTAACCATAACTCACCTTTTTTGCTTTGGGTGTTTTTAATCATTTGAGCCTTTTGTGTGAAAGTTGAGTTCTATTTTCTTATTGAAACATGTGGTATGTTCTTGTCCAGCAAAGTTGGAATTTGGTAGTCACCAGGTCACTTTCACTATAAATTCCCCAAATTATTCTATTTCCTTTATAAATAGTTTGCTGATAGATAATTTCTGACTTGCATGCTTGCTCTTTTGTAGGTTAAGGATCTAAAATGCATCACCTAAAAAAATGAAAGGGGAAGAAGTATTTGACGTAGCATGAATTGAAAACAGAAACCCAGGCTTTAGTACGAAATCGACTTTGAAATTGAGTATTCAAATAGCAAAACAGTCCTTATTGCCTCTATTTTAACGAAACACACTTTTCACTGGCAGTCAGGAACAAGTCTTCCCCTGTTTTCTGTTGTTAACCCTCACTGAAAACTGATGCTGTTGGGGCAAGAGGGTGCTTTTACTTTTCCTGATAGCCAGTTGAAGGAACATCTGTTACTACTTTTCTGGGAATTGAAAAGGGGTAATGATAAGCTGTGCCACTGCATCTTGATCTCTCTGGATTGTCTGCTCATGCCTTCTTGCATTTTGGTTTTTTTTTTTTTTCTCCCTAGAGTACGGGGGGTTTTACCAATGAACAGACCTGTCGCTGCACCCCTCTACACATGCCATGCTTCAACAGGAACATGGCAAGTTCTTTAGTACCCACCACACAATTGTTTCTGCATTACAAGGTCTGGGGACTTTCAAGTAAGTGATCTGCATTTTGGATCTGGGATCTTTTTACATTGTTGAGATACTCAGATTTAAACTATTCTTTTCAAACACCCTTGCACCATAAAGGTGTTTCTTGTCAGCAGCTTGTTCATAAGGAAAATGAAAATGTGTCTTGGCCAGCACAGCCTACTTTTGGGAAAACAGGCATTATTTCCTGGTCCCAGGCTCTGTGGGGTCTATGCTGAGTCTCCCTTTGAAGTGTTTTACCTAAAATGCAATTGAAGGTGCATGAAGATTCAGAAAAATGGAATAAGCATGCTTGCTTTGGGGTTTGGTGGTACACAATCACCTACAGCTTTCTAAAAAATTAGGCAACTATTTACTGATGCAGATTTTATTTTTAGCTGGAAGCTTTGCATAAATGTTTATAGTGAAGACAGAAATGCTGCTGTGCATCCTGACAGAATTGTGTTGCTGTGCATCCCAACAGAATTGGCAGTGGGTTGAGTTCAGGCCCTGCCCAGCAAGATATAGTTAGGCCAAAGCAAAACCCTGACTTAGCTCTCTGCTTTAAGCCTTAGTAAACCAGTGACAGGCAAAACCAGATAATGCCCATGTGTCTCAAAAGATCTATGTAAGACTGTCATATCAAAATGTACATGGGAATTACATTAAAACCTGTGTCAGCAAGCAAACAAACAAAACACCCGGAGCCCTGCGTTGTGTTTCCTGTACTGGGCAGCGGCTGTTCGAGGGGAGGGTGATGGTGACCAGCTCTGCTGCCTTACAGCAGTCTTCCCCTTGATCGTGCTCCTGCTCCATCTTTCCCCTTAGGGCTCTTGTTAACTTTTGTGTGGTGTTGACAATTCCTGTATAGCTGGTGTAGCTGCTGACCCACACAGGCACAGCCTTTCAAGTTTTCCAGTGAAAAAACAATACTGAAGAGTGTAGTAAATTTGAGCATGCTTGATGATGGCAACAGTGTACTCTGGCAATCAGGAGGGCCAGCCATGTCCAGGGGGGACATCAGGCACAGCCAGGTGAGGGAGGGGATTGTGTCTCTCTGCTCTGCACTGGGGCAGCCTCACCTTGAGTTCTGGGGATAGTTTTGGGCACCACAGTATAAAAGAGACATATTAAGCTAATAGAGAGTGTCCAAAGAAGGGCCAGAAGGAATGGGAAGGGTCTAGAGGGGAAGCCATTTGGGGAGCTGCTGAGGGCACTTGGTTTGTTCAGCCTGGAGAAAGGGAGACTGAGGGGACTCCTCAATGAGATCTTCAACCTCCTCATGAGGGGAAGCTGAGGGGCAGGTCCAGTCTGTACACTCTCGTGACCAGTGACAGAGTTTGAGGAAACTGCAGGAAGCTGAGGCAGGGGAGGTTTAGGTTGGGTATCAGGAAGTTTTTCGCCCAGAGGGTGATTTTAGAACTGGAACAGGCTTCTCAGGGCAGTGGTCACAGCACCAAGCCTGAGTTCAAGAAGCATTTGGACAGTGCTCTCAGTCATAGGGTGGGATTGTTGGGGTGCCCTGTGCAGGGCCAGGGGCTGGACTTGATGATCCTGATGGGTCCCTTCCAACTCAGCATGCTCTATGATTCTATGAAAGTGTTGCTAGAATGGTGATGTCACTGAAACCAGAAGTAAGCCTCTTATCCATAAAATGAAAAAAAAAAAAGATTACACCCACAGGAAATACAAACATTAAGGTAAGAGAACGTTGTAATTACAACATCTTTCTGTAGTCCAGTTCCCAGTGCATAATGCACGGCTTTAGTGAAGACAGGGCAGGAAATTATCTAAATAAATGAGTCCTCAGCCATCCTGCACTAGAACTAGGATGGGAGGTGACCAGATTGTTAGAAGCCTGCAGGAATAAAAAAACCCCTCCAACTTTGTAATGGCTCCTCTCTGTTCCCTGAAGTATCAATTGATTGCCATTGCTTGGATATTACTGCCATTAAATGACTGTTCCTAACATGTCCCATTCTGCAGTTCAGCTGGTCTCTTGCTCTCCCAGTGAGTGTAGAAAATGGTTTATTTCCTTTCTAGAAACATGTTACATATTTGAAAATTTACCATGTTTCCCATAATCTTCTCTAGTTTTAGGATTTCCAGATATGATAATTGCCATAATTTGTCATACAAGATTTCATTAAACTGACTTTTCACTGTGTGCTTTTTCTCCCGGTGTTACTTGGTCTTTCTGTGCACTGACTTGCTTAAATTGAACTCTAGTCCATTGTGTGGGTAGCAGATTTTCAGACAGGATGTTATAAAGATGTTTTAATTTTTTTTAAGTGTTTCTTTTTTTTCCTCCTGTGAAATCAGCACAGAGCAACACAGGTGCAAGAGAAAATTGCTAAATTAGACAAAGTCAGTCTTGATTATTTTCTGCTAGGTGAAAGTACAGGTATCTCATTAAGAAATGCTTACAGATAATTTCTGTAAATAAAAGTCTCATTTGAAGATAGTATTTAGAGCTCCCTTTTGGCTACCTCCCTTCAAGGACCCCTTTCCAGAACTCTTCCTTTTGTAAAGATACAAAAGCTGAATTTGTCATTGAGAATACTGGTAACTCTGTTGCAAGGGTGGGCAGTGAATGCCTTTTCCAAGGTTATCTGTGAATTTAATGTGCAGTTATTTTGTATGAACCACTTCTGATCAAATTCTGATAGCTTACCTTTAGCTTGTAATGAAACTGGAAGAGCCAAGCGGTGATGTTATGTTTGATGTCCTCCTCCTGTTCCAGAGATCAGGAGGTGTCACTGAGCCCCCACTGCAGCATGTCTGCTGCTGGTAACATGTACCTGAGCATCTATGTGCTGACTGTACAGTGTCCTCTGAAAAGCAGCTTGCTGTCTGTACTCCATTTAGCAGACAAGAAAAATTCCTGTTCTCTGGAGAATTCAGAGCACAACTGCTTCTGCAGACAGGAGATCTATTGGACAAGGCCCTACAAAAAGCTCCCGAAGAGGGAAGGATGGGGAAATGTTTTGAATGCAATTTGCTGATGGATGGTTCTGCCATTTCTGAAAAGGTTTTGGAGATAGAAGGAACCCCAGTTATTTGCAGCTTTGTAGTACGATGGCAAGCCCCTCCCCCTATTTAAGGGAACTTATATTCTGTATCAGCAAGTTTGTTTATCAACAGTAAAAATCTTTGGAACCAAGTTAATGTTTTAAGAGTAACATTACATTAGTTATGCGTTGCTTTCCCTGGAACTTGCCTGTTTATAGTAAGGTAACTGTTCCCTCCTACCGTAACAGCTCTCTGAAGTTGGCTGGGGAGGGTCTGCAGCCCAAGGATGGGTATCTGCTGAATAACCCCTACCAGCACTGTGGCAAGGTTAGCTGCAGTCTATCCACGAGGCAAGTAAAAAGCTGTATGCACCAGGGTGCTGAGTCCTGCAGCTACAGGCATTGTACCTGCTGCAAAGGAAAAGAGATGTGAATTCTCTGTCCCACCTCTCTTGTCAGTGGAAGAAGCAGTATGAATCTACTGCATGGGATATGGCCTCAGAAGAGCTTTTAACAGCTACTTGGAGCCCAGAAAGCTATTTGTTATTTAATGATGTAGAGTCTTGCCCTGTGCAAAATTCAGTGGCTTTGGTGTGTTTATATGGGGGAGAGAGCATGTGCAGTGTGTGCAGGCGAGTGTTTTCTCCGTCCTGCTGTCCAGAAGGGTCACACAGCCTTTGTCGGATGTGCTTAGAAAGAGCTTTGGAAAAGGGGCAAAGCTGCTCTAAAAAATGCTTCCTTTATTAAAGCACTGGTGAGTGCCTGATGGTGGCATTGGTTCTGTGTGTAAGAACAGCAACCTCTCTGGCACGCAGAGGAAGCAGTGCCCAAGCCGAGGGGCAGTGGAAGACCCTCTGTTGTGAATGCACTCGACACCAGTTCCTTCTGGCGCTGAGACAACTCTGGAACGGAGGTGACACATCTCCGGTGTGCCACAGCCCGGCGCAGCTGCCAAACCCTGGCCGTGCCCCTTCCCCTCTCCCGGCTGCCGGGGCTCGTGACGCTCCGACTTCACCGGATACAGTGCTACAAAGAGTTCCTTTGGATAACGGAACGGTACCATCCAACTCCAGCTGGTTTGAGCTCCTATCGCAGAGAAGAGATGCTGTGGGGGACTCAGCATACTGGAAAACGCAGAAATCAAGTATTTAATACGCTTCTCACATACAGGGAAAAGAGGTAGAAGGGTGAGAAAGCTTGAGCTAACAGCGATAGTTGTAGACTTCTTCACTCAGATCTTGAAGCTATTTCAAGAGTCGGGAAAACAGCTGAAAGAGCTTTACTTGAAGGGATGTCACTGATGGGGAAGGTGTGTGATAATCTCTTGACAAACAATTCAACGGGAGCCTCAGGAAAGAAGTGATCTCTGAGGGATTTACTTAGGTACGCAGCAACAAGGTTATTTAGTAAGGCTTCAATTCCATTATATGCTTCCCTTGGATGAATTTTTATATGCATATATGTTTCATCCACGTGTTTAAAACACTGTCTGAAAAACGAGTTGATGGGGGAGGTCTGTTAGCACTTTCCAGGTCAGATAATTTAAAATGTGGTGTCAGAAAAGAGAATGAAATTTAAAGAAGTGGTGCTTGCTCAGTCTAACCAACCAGGCATCTAGCACAAAAAATTAAATACTGAGTTCTGGTTAAAATGCATATTTTGCATAGCTGTCAGAGAAAATGTAAAAGACTGATAGAAATCAGTGACATAGCAAATACACTGCCTTAGGCAGTTCAGCTCCTTTACAGTCCAAAAGCAAAGCTGCTTCTTGAAGGTCAGAAGTGTATGAACGTCTGTTCACAAAACCTGGATTCACGTAAAAACTGTAAGGACACAGTATATGAGTGATATCCCACACCCTCATCCCCTCTTCCTGTGATGGTGGGAAACGCACTAAATCTCTGAAAACCAGAAATAAAAAAGAGTATTTCTGATCCTTTCAAGTCCCTTAACATCTTTAATGCTTCCCTGGATCGGGAATCCTGCCCACATTTGGGATCTCCTGTATGATTAACAAAGTCTTCATGCAAAATTGAGCGGAGTATTACCTTTACAGGGTGCTCACCGTCACACTGTAGACCTGGAGTAAAGCTTGTGGAGGGCTCGGGGGTGGGACGTGGAGGGAGGGGAGGGGGCAGCTCAGACTGGCTCAGGAACCAAGCTCTGCCTGTTCAGGTCGAATGACAGGCTCTGCCCACTCCCAACTGCACAGTAACGCCAGGCACTGAGCTTTTGAAGATGGAAAGAAATCCTTTGGAGAGGAGGGGTTAGCCACAAGCATCATCTCCACAGCTCGTTCCTTATTCTTTCTTTGTGCCCGTGACTTCCGCTGGCCCCAGCGGGCGAGGCCCCGTTCCACCCCCAGCACGAGGCCGCTGCCCAGGGCCGGGGGGCATGGGGGTCAGGGCAGGCTGCGGACAGCGGGGTCCGGGTTATCCCCCGGTGCTCTGTGAAGAGCGGCATGGCTGGAACAGGCACTCGTAGGGCTCAGGGAAATGCCGGGAAGTGGCGTCTGAGGGCAGCAGGGGCTGCAGCGGCAGGACACAAAAAAGAGCCGGGAGGCCTGGATAGGGAAGATGTGTGATAATGTCTTTACAAAGAATTTGATGTGTGAGGGCATGGGTGTTAACGTCTTTGAAATGGGTCTTAACGTCTCTACTGACTTCAAGCAGCAGGTTTGTTACAGAGCCCAGGGAGCTTGGCTCCTGGAACAGACAAGTGGGTCTGCACAGGCCTGAACTTCTGAACTTTGGGATAAAATGACAGGTTCAAGGGGGAATGTGGTAGGCGGTTCGGGAAGGCTGCACCTTCCTGGTACCTCAGCCAACGGGGAAAGGAAGAGGGCAACATGCGGCCGGGAGTTTGGGATAAAAGGAGGCTGCGCCCTCCAAAACCTCGAGAGAGAAAACCCCGCGGGCGTGTGCCCCAGTGGACTCTCTCCCTTTATTCGAATGAAGTTGCAGGACTCCTCTGTCTCTTTTATGGACACTGGCTTTTCAGTGTGTGATTCTCCGTACAAAATGGGGACTCGTCCAGGATTCTTCCAACGTCTGGAGCCTGCACACGGCAAGAGGAGCTGGAGGCGCGCCTCACCCAGTTTTAGATGACCAACTCCCTTCGGCGCTGGCCGGCACCGGGTGATTGATTGGGTACCCGAGACCCACAGATGAGTGATGGACATGGGGGGGTCCGTGAATAGTCCACAGGAAAGGATCACTGGAAATCTCACTGGTGAGTACAATGGGAACTTCGGGGAATAAAGCATGGCAGGATGTCCAGAGGGAGCTGTAAAGGAAAGTCGAGAAGAGGTCTCGGCAACAGGGGATGGATGCCCAGAGGGGGCAGTAAGGGAAAGTCGAGAAAGGTCTTGGCAATCCATGCCCAGAGGGGACAATAAGGGGAGCTGAGAAAGCGTCTCGGCAGTCCACGCCCGCAATGGGAACTTCGGGGAGTAAAACATGGCAGGACGCCCGGGGGCGGGGCAGTAAAGGAAAGTCGAGAAAGGGTCTCGGCTATAGGGATGACAATCCCAGAATACCTCTGAAGGGTCCTTTGGGAGAATGTTGAGATGATTTGCACATTCTCTCAGAGGCAGTTAAGGACATGGATGCCCAGAGGGGGCAGTAAGGGGAGTCGAGAAGGGGTCTTGGCAACAGAGGATGGATGGTGTTGGTTTGGGAAAGGATTGGTTGAAGGGGAGCATGAAGGAATATGGTTAAGGAAAATAGCAATGGGAGACTATGTGATAAGGAAAGAAAAGAGAAACAGTGAGGACTGGGATGTTCTCTGCCTTATCTTCAAAATCCCCAGTCTAATACAGGGCCAGCTGCAAGTCTTTTGTATTCCTGGCTTCCAGGATAGGGAAAACAGGGAGGTATTGTTCCTACGCCCCCGTGTCATTATGGAGCCAGGTTGAAGGATTTGGGTTTGTCCACCTGCTACTCAGGGCTTAAGGGGGTTCCTCTACGGTGAGGAGTGCCGAGATCAGGTGTGGAAATGCAGGATCGGCGGCACGGGCTGGGGCCTATGGGGAAGTGCGGGGCCGGGCCGGGGCTGTGGGGCAGCCGAGGCTCAGCGCCGGGCGGTGCCCAACGCTGCCGCCTCCGCGGGCATGGGCTGCCGTGGCCCCCCAGCCCCATGAGGCTGCGGGATGTCTTGTCCGCCTGCCCGTCCCTATGGCACCGTCGGCTGTGCCCTCCCGCCGAGCTGCGCCGGCACCTGGTGCTTTACATCGGTTGTGGTGCTGTGAGAGCGGCCCGGGGGCCTGGACGGGTGTGCTGGCAGGGCGCCTCTCGACACTGCGGCTGGACGGGGACCAGCTTTGGTATACAGCGTAAGAGACAATGTGTCACCAAAGGCTGGCCTGATAAAAGAAGGGATTTTGTTTGGGTCACTGGGGAGGTGAGTGATTTTGCAGAGTTCGGCGGCTGTGGGAGGGTGAGAGCCCACAGGCAGCTGGAGCAGGGACTGGAAAGGTTGCAGAGTGGGCCCTTGCAGGAGTTGGTTAGAAAGGCGCATCAGGTATATGAAAGAAAGGATGGGGAAAAGGTAAAGGCAAAGATAATGGCATGGTCCTTACAACCCCCGACGAGAAAAAAAGTGTAGGGAGCCCCAGGACCAAAGGAAAGGGGGTGGCCACCAGGACAGCGATTGGGAAGGAATCAATGTGCCATTTGTAAAAAACAAAAAGAGAACATTAGAAATGGATTGTTAAGGGTGTCAGGATCTCCTATTGTACCGAGGCCTCACCACACTGGAGCCTTTGCTGGACTGAGAAGTGTGTTTCCTAGCAGACACGGGAGCCTCTCTGTCTAGTTTGAATTTTATGCCAAAGGGGGACAATTGTCCAAGTGTTCTTTTGGTAAGTGGGAAAGATGAGCAGGTGCATTTTATTCAACTGCTATTGGTGAATGTGGGAGACGGGTTGGAAATGCATGAGTTTCTGTTTGTTCCTAGTTGTCTTGCTGGGAGGGAATTTGATGGCTGAGTTGGGAATGCGAGTTAGTGTTGTGAGGGGTGATGGGGAGGCTAGCGCTGTTGTGACACTGTGTAAATTATCTGATAAAGCTTATGCTAAAGTGAACCCAGAAGTGTGGGCAGTCCCAGAGGAATATGGAAAAGTGGATATGGAGCCTCTCCAGATTACTCTGAGGCAATCAGGATGAGTGGTGTCTAAAAAGCAATATCCTCTTCCAAGGGAAGGAAGGAAGGAAGGGAGGGAGGGAGGGAGGGGCGGGCAGCCTGTTGCTGTGTCCCTGTTAAAGGTGGGTCTTTTGGAGCTGTGTATGTCTCCATATAACACTCCTACCCTTCCAGTTGTGGTGCAGGACCTAAGAATAAATAATGAAACCCAGGCACTCCACGGTCCCAGATCCTTATACCATCTTGAACCAGGTTCCCTCCTCATGCTGCTACTATTCAGGACTTGATTTAAAAGATGCTTTCTGGGGATGCCCACTTACAGAGCATAGTAAACAGTATTTTGCCTTTGAGTGGGAACAAGAAGGAGAAGGGATTATTTGGTCAAGTTATTAACCAAATTTACTCCATCTCTAGGAATTAGGTTATTGCAGTATGTAAAGGACTTGCTCCTATTGGGAGAATGGAATGAGGTGGTAGGGGAAGCCACTGTGGTTTTCTGGCTGGAGGGAGGCTTGGAGTGCCTGAAGGGAAGGCACAGGTGATGGACAGAAAGGTTGAATGTTTGGGGAATATTTTGACTGAAGGCTTGTGTTGGCCCAGAGGGGGTCCAGGCAATCTTGGAGGTGCCATTGCCCAGGGCTGAAGGGGAGCTGTGAAAAATTTTAGGATTAATAGAGTATTGAAAGACCTGGACTCTTCTGTGACTTTTTAAACCCAGATAGCTCCAATGTTGTGGTATGGACACCAGAAAGACAGCAAAACTTTAGCCAGACTTAGAAAAGGAATTTGAATTGCATGTGGATGTTAAACAGCGCTGTGCCAAAGGAATTCTAGTGTTAAAATGTTTGACCCGTTGGCGAGAGAGTGGCCCCATTGTTTGCTCTAACGGTAACTGTGTGCAGGATTGTGCAGCCACGGCTTTGATGGTAACTGATGGCAGGAGGATCTCTTATTGTTAAAAGTCTGGTATCGAGCTCTAAATGGATGACCAGCACTAGACTGTTACAGTATGAAACCTCTTTAATGGAACAGGAGGATTTAGAATTGAGAAGTGGGGAAGGGTTTAACCCAGCCTCCTGTTCAACTGGTCCCAAGGAAGGAGCCTAAAAGGAGGCTCATGACTGTATCCAGGTAACAGATTTACAGGATACCCCTTGGCCAAATGACGGACGGGTCATATAATAGGAGGAAAACAAGTTACTGGATATGCTATAGTAAAAGGAAGGGAATTGCAAGGGAAGCTACCATGCACATGGTCAGCACAGACCACAGAATTGTATGCCTTAATAAAAGCCTGCATGCCTAATAAAATTCTGTCAAGGAAAGGTGGTGAATATATTTATAGATTCAAAGTATGCATGTGGCATGGTACATGTGTTTGAAAAGCTTGGAGGAAAGAGGTTTATTAACCTGCAGGGAAAAATGTTTGCTCACGAGAGCTCAGTTACTCGCCTGTTGGAGGTGGTGAATTTACCAAAAGAGATAGAAATAATACATGTTAGGGAACATCAGGCAGGGTACTCAGAAGAGACAATAGGTAATCAACTGGCCAATGGAGATGTTCAGAAAGCAGCACTTTTGCCAGAGGTCTCCAGGATCCTCCCTTTTGCTCCCTGTGGCTCAACCGTTTTTGAGGGGAGGGGGGAGTGGTGCTGTCTTTTCCACCAGAGGAGCTGGAGATAATTAAAGGTGGTGGGGCAGAAGAACAAGGGGAGAATTGATTTACGAAGGACAGTTGTTATAAATGTATGGAGCCAATTTTTCCAATTAAATAAAATCAATTTATTTGATAGCATATTTGGCAGAAATTCTGGACAAAAAGCCACAATGCAGAGAAACAGCTTCGAACCCGGGTATCGGCAGCTGGGTGACAGGCAATCTGACAAGGTGTCAGAGTAGCTCTGTTCACACTGAGGTCTCAGAACGGTGAGCTTATATACAGTTTATTTCGCTGGGGGCAACACTGTAT
>VXAD01003529.1:120166-155586 GCA_013399195.1 Dicrurus megarhynchus
CTTTTTTTTTTTTTTTAATAGACAAGGAGAAACCATGTAGTTGTCTTGAATTGTCTTTGGAAGAGAAAGTGAATGCTGAAGAGAGGAGCAGGGAGCTGAGGGGACTGCATGGTTGAAGCTCCCTCAGCCCCTTGTCAAGTGCAATTTTTCTCTCAGCAGACTCTTGCTTTTCAGTCTCATTCAATGGTTTGTGCCACCTCTGCCTCTCCCCAGCTGCTGGTGCTCTGAGCTGGGGCACAGTCAGTCCAGGTCTGCATTTTTGAATAGTTCGACTCTAAACCAGGGTTTGGCATCTCCTCTAATGAGCTGAGGTCATTATGAAAGGACTGGATCATGTAATCAACTATGATTTCAATAAATCCCTTAATCCTAAACAGGCATATTGGGTCCTCTTACCAGTTTCACACCTGAGGAAGGGTTTATCCTGCCCGCCGTTCTGGGGCCACACCTCATGGCCTCAGGTTGTGTGTTTTGCCGACAGATGCCTTTGTCCAAAGCAGGGAGAGCAGGAAAGCTGAAATGCAGTCCTAGGTCTGGGGGTTTTGTTTCTTCAGTGCTCTTTTCAGCTGATATTGGGATCAGCGTAATTAATTTTTCTGCTGAAAAACTGCACAGGTTTGTAACAGGAGCTGCTGGTTTTATGTAGGGATTGAAAATTTTTATCCTGAACATTTTTGTTGTTCCCAAGAAAGATGAATTGAAATCTGCAGATGGTGCCTGGTAGACAGTTTCACATTTCATGATCAAGAGTCTGTATTAGATACAAACCTAGCTTTTCTTGACACAACTCTTTGCCAAAGTTTGCAATTGTATCAGTGTAGGGTCTGATGGGATGAGGTGTGTAATGCAGTGGACAGGATGCTTCTACTTTGCAGTTTCTTAGTTCAATTCAAAATTCTTAATTCAATTTCAAAGTCAGTTTACAACAAGAATAATTTACAAACCCAGTTAATTTTTCTACTATCCAGAAACCATTGTGAGCCCCAGGCAGGCAGAGGAGGAAAGTGTCAGGACTAGCAGTCTGCAGGGAGAGCAGAGCCCTTGGGGTTGCTCTGCCCAGTGCTATGAGGTGGGCTCACAGGGACTTGAGGACTGAGTTACACTGCAGAGTCCAGGCAGAGCTGGGGAGGTGGCTGCATAGACAGCACTGCTCCCCTCCAGTACTCCCGGCTGTCAGGGGCTATCCCATCACCTTGTCGGGAAGGGCTGTAAGGCCTGCGCCGATACCCCGGCAGGATGCAGGGCTGCTTGGCGGCAGTGGGTGTGGGGCACTCTGAGGGTCCAGCTCGCAGCTGAGCGGGATCCACGTGCTGCAGGGGGAGAAACCTAGGGAAGCTGGGTGGGACTGGGTGGTGCTGGCCCTCGCTGTAGCAGCTGGGATAGAATGTCCCTGGTTTTCCATTGTAGCCACTGTGAATATCAAAATCATGCTCAGTGTGAATTCTCTGGTCCTTGAGGATTTTGGTTTTTTTTTTTTACTTCTTGTTTACAGCTACACTGGGAGCTGTGTTTGGCTTAAGTACCTGCCTCAGTGCCCAAGTCCGGGAAAAACCAGAGGATCCTTTGAACTATTTCATAGGCGGCTGCACAGCAGGAGCTGTCTTGGGAGCGAGAGGTAACTGTGGTCAATGCCTGCATTAAAATGTGCCCTTGCTGGTTTTAGAAACTTTTCTGTTGGGGAAAAATGTTAAAGAATGTTGATGCCAGGCTTCTTTGGTAAAGATTCGTCTCAGCCTGTATTCATGCCAGTTTCATTGGCATTGTATGGGCCTGCAAAAATAAATATGGCTACAGGAGGAGAGGACACCAAAGGGAGCATGAAGTGATATACAGAATGAAAGGAGAGCTGACTCAGTACTGCCAGTAAGAGCTACCAGTTATACCTTAAAATTGCAGGATAGGAAAAATATAGTTGTGGGAATCCATGTTTTCTTGGCAAGAAGTGTGATTTATTTTAGACAGGAAGTACAATCTAATATCTGCCTTGTGAATTCTTCACATAGTCTGAGGGACAAGCTGTGTCCTGCTGCTGTTGCTCCTATAGCTCCTCGTAAGGCTTAAGCAGCTCCTGCAGATACTGACACAGCTCTGTTTTCTGTAGACATTCATCCTTGAACCTGAAGAAGTGAGGGATTTATTTAAGTTGTAATTGTGGTGAAATAGAGTTAATCTTTATTTGTCCTAGCTGCTGAGCTGATGAGACTTCAAAGCAGTGATCGTTATTTTTGTCACTCAAATGAGCCATTTAAGATTGCCCACTTAAGGGGATGGGGCAGTGGATTATTGAAATTAATATTTCAAACTGCAAGCTAAAAGCATGAGAACTCAATTTTATAAAAAGGCCACCTTTCCAATTCCTCTGGCCAGACAATGTTGCTGATGGTCCAGGGACTTAGGAAAAATGGCAGTCTATCGAGATCTACTGCACAGGACTTAATGTGCCTTAATGGGTGTTTTCTGGTTTGATGTGTTTTTTTCAGCTCACAGTTACCTCACTGGCACCACAGCATGTCTGGGGTTCGGAATCACTGCGGCTCTCACGAAAATCGGTAACCAGGAGGGCTGGAGGCTGACAGGACCTCCCAAGCTGTAAATGTCACCTTTCCCCCCTGTGAGCTGGCTTCCAAATGCTGTATGTACTTAGGACATTGTGTAATAAAGATTCGGTCCAATCAGCAGTTGTCACAACATTGTGGTGTCGTGCGGCTGTTTCCCGGCATTTGGGCTGAGGTGCAGAAAGCTGGAGCTGCTGAAGGGGAAGTGGCATCTTCTGGTCTGGCTACCATTTCTGTGCTCAATTTGCTTTGCCTCCATGTCTCATCATTGTGTGCGCAAGCGTGAGCACTATGCTGTAGCTTCAGTGAGGTCCTTGTAGTTGAGTGAGCCCTGTGGGGCTTCTTGACAAAGATTTGGATTACGCTGCACTGAGCCCATCGGTGAGGGTCTGGAGCCAAAGCTTCTGAAGAAGTGCTTGGCTCTGAGCTGAAGATGGGGAAGGTGGGGTAGGGAAGAAGTTGTGGGTTGCCCACAAGAAGGTGTTTGGGAGCCTGGGGTCTTTCTCCAAAAAGCATTTCAGGAAGTCTAGAGCTAAGTGCTTCACGGTTGAAATTGAGGAACATCTGAGGCTGGAAGGGACCCCTGAATGCCAGCTGAGAACTGGAGCAGGTTGCTTATAGCTATGTCTGGTTGAATTTTTTATGAACAAACTGAAGTGTGTCCTGCAAACCCACTAAGGAGGTGGAGAGCATGGAGGCACAGGATGCACAAAGAGAGGCAAGAACTGGATCATTTTGCCTGGAGAAAATGTCAAGATTTGATCTAATAGCACTTTTTCACAACTTAGTGGCTACAGAAAGTGCAGGCTCAGGTGTGCAGTGAAGGGTGGGAAATAACAAGATAGGGAAATTCTAACTAGATAGAAAAAAAAAAATTGCAAGCAGGATAGGTAAGTGCTGAAAAATAGACCTGTAGAGGATGTGAAAAGATCTTTGGGAACACAGAATTAACTGGACGTGTGGGAACACTGCGGTACAGAGATGGGACATCAGGGGATGGGTGCATGAGTTACAGAGACAGGGAATGTGGGTATGGGGGATGCAGGTGCATGGGAGAGGGGAACATGGGGTGTGAGGGGAGGGGACAAGACAAGGAGACTGGAGCACCAGAGGACAGCAGGGGGAGGGACAGTGATACAGGGACACAGTCACAGCTGTGGCAGGCTGTGTTGCTCTGGTATGTGCTCTGTGGGCCAATGGGGTCCTGGGTGTGTGTGGGGTGGTTCTGCGGGCACTTGAGGCTGGGTTGAGGAGCTGGTGTCCCCATGTGCTCCTGGGGCTGAGACCCCCAGCTCTCTGGGAGTCAGTGGGGCTGGGCTGCAGCTCAGAAGCACAGCAGGTGGTGGTAGACCTCTCACCCCCTCATGGGGGTGGGGGGAGCAGGGGATTGTTTGTCTCCTACCCAAGGACTTGGGAGGGGGCTCTGCTTCACCCTGGGCTCTGGAGAAGAGCAATGTTTAGAGAGGGGCCTGAGGGGCCAAGGATCCCCAGCAGGACCTGCCCACGGTAGCACGGGATTTACAGAAGCTGCTGTCAGCTTCAGCTGGCCCTGCTGCCTGTCCTCACAGAATTCAGTGACCCCACTGCGCCAGCCTGGGAACTCTGGGGCCTTGGACCTCCCTCTGCCTGAGCCTCTCCCAGCTCCTGGCTGGGGCCACGTGTCCTGTCTGGTCTATAATTACCCGGGCACATTCCTGGAGGGTCACAGGAGTTCTGTGGAGCAGCAGCAGGCGGTAAGGGGGACAAGTGCATGGCACAGCACAACAGGCCATGCAGTAATGCAGGACACGGCATACAGCAAGCGCTTCACTGGGCTGCAAAGCGCATGGCCTTTGGTGAGCGAGGACACGCGACACGGTGCAAACAGCGAGCAACACGGCGGGGGCAAGGGGTGGCAACAATGTCATGAGGGTCAGCACATCTCGACAGTCTGTGGTGCAGGGGAGCATGACATGTAACATTGCAGACAACTAGCGGGATAATGCATCAGAATGTGTGACAGGCAGCATGACACATAACAGGCAGTGCACAGCAGGCACGGCCACACACCGAGCAGGTGTGACGGGTGCTTCGCTGGGGGCCAGCATCTTGGTTGCTGTTGGACCCTCAGTAGTTTCAGCTAATAGGGCAATGGCTGAGGAAGGGCTTGGTTGTGTGTGCTGTAGGACTGAAGGTCTGAGTGGTGACAGTGGCCTGAGCTATGGGGTTGTGGGGCAGCAGCATTGGCTGTGGGTCAGTAGCTTCATGCTAAGGCTTCAGAGATGGGGCAGGTGAGGGGATCAGGCTCAGTGGGGCAGTGAAATGGGCTGTTGTTCTCACCTATGGAGCTGCGGTTTTGCCAAGAGGCATCAAATGGAGCAGTAGCAGAACCTAGCCCTGGCTGTGGAGTAAAGGCTTTGGTGGTGGATCCAGTGCTATGTGGCAGTGCCAGCAGCAAGACCCCATGTCCCCAGCCAGTACTCCTGCCATGGGCCAGAAGCTCCAGCTGTGGAGACAGCACTCTGACACCCTGCTCCATGTGTTCCCACAGGCAAGATGTGGGTTGCAGAGGGGCCAGCCCCAGACCAGTGGAGCCTACGGGATCGGGCTCACGCTGGACACTTCCTGGCCATGGCTGACCATCTCCGCACCACAGGACAGCTGGTGGATGTGGCCGTGGGTCCGGAGAGTGACATGGCCCATGCTGTGGTCCTGGCCTCCATCAGCTCTTTCTTCCACCGCTTCCTGCAGAGCAGGACCAGACAACTCCACCAAGATCCTCCACCCCATGTCCCCTTGCCACCTGGGGCCACACTGTGGGGCTGGCGGGCTGTGCTCACCTTTGCCTATGGGGGAATTGTGCCCCATGGCCGGGCGAAAGAGGTGGAGGAGGCTGCCCGGGCTCTGGGTGCCCCCCGGCTGGTGGCCGCCTGTGCCCTGCGTCTGGAGATTGACCACCAGGAAGAAGGTCCTGAGCCCCTGGAGGAGCAGTGGGAGACGCTAAGAGCCATGGAGCAGCTCCATGCCAGTGGTGTGGGCTGTGACCTCCAGCTTCAGGCAGGGAATGAGGTCATCCCAGGTGAGCAGGGGGTGGGGGTCCTCCATGAGGGGCTGAGGAGTGGGACAGGGCACTCTGGGACAGCCAAGTCCTCTGGTGGGGATGATAAGGCTGCAGCTCCAGGTGGGGATCAGGCTCTAGAGGTGCCCTCACGACTGCTCCCTTTGGCAGAGCTGGGGCTTTGATGGGCACGGGGCCAGGACACATGAGTTCTGGGGGCTGCACAGTGCAGAGGGTCCCCTGCTGCCTCCCACCATTATTCCTCCTTCCTCCTAGTTCAGCGACTGGCCCTGAGCTGCTCCTGTGACTTCTTCCGGGCCCTTTTCACCTGCCCCATGCGGGAGGCTACCCACGACCCTGCCGACCCGCTGGTCACGGGGCTGTCCCCAGCCGAGCTGCGTCTCCTCCTCTCCTTTGCCTACACAGGAGCTGTGGCAGGGCCATGGCCCATGGTCTTGGAGGCAGCTGAGACCTCACTGCGCTACCAGGCCTGGGGGCTCCTCACTCTCTGCCTGGATGTTTTCACCCATGGCCTGACCCCAGAAACTGGCCCTGACGTGCTGGCCTTTGCTGTGGCCTACGGGCTGGATGAGGTGGTCCATGTAGCAGAGAACTACATCTTGGCCACCTTCCCCTGTGTGGTGATTACACCGGCCTTCTTGGATCTTCCTGCACACCTTCTCATCCGCCTCCTCCGCTCTGATGGTCTCAATGTCCTCCACGAACTGGAAGCCTTGGAAGCAGCATCTCGGTGGCTTATGGCCAATGGAGACGGCCAGGAGGACCTAGCCAAAGAGATCCTGTCATCGGTTCGCTTTGCCCTCATGTCCAGCCTGGAGCTGAAGAAGGTCCCATCTGTGACTGCAGGGGTAGCTGACCCAAAGGTCCTCCGTGAGCTCATGGTAGCAAGTTTCGCCCCCATGGCCCAGCTGCCGTGCCGGGTACGTTCCTTGCAAGAGGTGTTGGTGGTTTGTGGTGGAGACAAAGTAAAGGGCAACCTGACTGCCCGGAAGCCCAGCAGACACCTTTGGTTTGCAGACCGCTACCTCAGTGCTGTGGGGCTGGTGAAGCAGGTTGAGTGGAGGGAACTGGGACACTTTCCTGATGGCCCACGCTTCCGTCATGCTGTAACTGTGGTGGGCAACAACCTCTACGTCCTGGGTGGAAAGCACTACTACGGGGTCCATGACACCCTAGCCAGTGTCTACAGGTGAGAGCTACAGAGGACTTAGAGTTGCCATGTGGCACCAGGACATCGTGGGATCAGAGGAGGTGCTGGTAGAGCTAGAGCTGCCCCATGGATCCAAGACATTGTGGCATTGCAGCTGGTCAAGTGGCCCCAAGACATTCTGGGATGGGTTGGGTGTAGGACTCAGAGGTGCCCTCTTACTCTGGAGTGTTACAGGCTTTTTGGGAGTAGGAGTGGGAAGCTTCTATCTGGAGATGCCGCAGGTCATTATGGGTTTGGTATTGTCCAGAAGGAGGGGATATTCCCATGCAAGGTGACCATGTGACCCCAAGGCATTCTGGGACTGGCAGGTTGTAGATGGGTTGTTGCCCTCAGCAGTGCCAACATCAGCTCTTGGTGTTGTAGGTAACAGGTAGTCTCTTGCCCCTTTGCCTCTCAAACCCAGGTACCAGCCTATGGATGATTCCTGGGAGCGTCTGGCCAGTATGACATGTGGACGGAGCTACTTTGCTGCTGTGGCACTTGGGAATTTCATCTATGCCCTGGGGGGCACCTCAGGGGAGCTCTACTGCACAGATACTGTGGAGTGCTATGACCTGGCCAATGACACCTGGAGGTGAGGCTGCTCCAGCAGATGCCTAGTTTCCCTTTTCTCTAAGAGCCCCTGGCCTTGACCAAGGTGCCCATTGAGTGCTTTGGGTCACTAAGCCTCCAGTAGAGAATGGACCTGCAGTGGTATTTGGGAGAGGTCTACTGGGTGATGAACAACCATGTCCCTTGCGGACTGGGTGTTGGCCAGTGTTTCTTAGTGGGTGGCAAGTGAGTTTTTGGCCAGTAGTTCATTGCGGGTCTTGTTGGCCATCTGCCAGTGAGAGAAGTGGTTTGATTCCTCTCATTGGCAGAATGTTCATGGGGTGATGACCAATGTTGTCCATTGAGGGAGCCCACTGTGGTTGACCAATGGTGAGGTGACAACGAAGTGTTGAACAGTGATGCCCCTGGGGTATCCATTCTGTGTCAGTTGATGTTGTCCACTGGGGCTCAATGGGTGTTGGCAAGTGTTGCCTGCTGAGTGGTCAATGAAGCCATGGCACACCAGGGAACCCCTGGGTAGTCAGTCACTGCAGGATAGCCCTGCTTAACCTGTCCTTCACCCCTCCCTCTCTCATTGCCTAGGAGGTGCCAGCCACTGCCAATGGCTCTGTGTGGGCATGCAGCATGTGCCCTGGATGGTGAGCTCTACGTGTCGGGTGGGTGTGATGAAGCATACCAGTGTCAAGCATCCTTGCTCCGCTATGTCCCAGGTGCACCTGTCACACTCCTGGCCCCCATGAATGGCCAGCGAGCTGGCCACATCATGGAGGAGGCGGGTGGGCAGCTCTATGTGGCCGGGGGCCTGTGTCAGCGGGCTGGGCAGACTGGCTACAGGGACCAGCTGACTTTTGAGGTCTACAGCCCCAAGCAGAACATCTGGGTCCTCCTCAGCCCCCTGCCCCGTGCACATGTAGTTGGGGGTGCAGCTGTACTGGGAGGGGAACTGCTTGTACTGGGAGGGTACAGTCATGAGACCTACCAGGACACGCACTTGATCCATGCTTACCAGCCGGGTACCCGGCGCTGGATCACCCGGGGCACCTTGCCCCATGCCTATACTGACCTACAAGCCTGTGTTCTCACTGTACCCCCTGCCTTGCGTGGCCCCAGCTGCCTTAAGGACCCCTTGAGATCAACTGAAACTCCCAGTAATACTTAGGGTATACTTAGCTTAAAAACTCTGCACCCCGTACTGGGATACCCAGGTAGCATCCATGGGTACCTCTATGGGACAAAAGTATCCAGATCCCTCTCCCAGAGTGGGTTCCTCCTGCAGTTTCCAGCAACCCTTCACCCTCAAGGTACATGACCTAGACTGTAGTGAACCTATGGAACATAGAGATTTCCCACACTGTAGCACTGTGCCTCCAGGAATACTTAATCCCCTTTTTCTGAGCCCTTCACTGGGAGCTGGGAATCCCCCAGTTTCCCCCCACACCTGGGTTGAATAAAAATGCTTCCCGAATTTTCTGTCTGGGTCTTGTTGTTTCTGGTGGGGAACCCAGACATCCAGGTGCTTCTCACAAGGAACAGGAGGAGAGCAGGAGAGCAGTGACCTGCGTGTCCTGGGTGGGTGGTGCTGGGCACTGGGGCTCTGTGTGCCTCTGTTCACTGGGCATGAGGGTATATGTGTTTGTCTCAGGACTGAGAGGAATCTTGGGGTGCATAGAGGATCCTGAGGGAATAGAGTCCTGGGGGTGCCAGGATTTGAGCGGGTTGATAGAGTGCAATAGGGGCTCCTGGGGACTTTGGGGTTCCTAGGTGGTTTTGAGAGGTCTTGGATTCCTGGAGTGACCTGGAGAGCTTGTTGTGTGGAGAGGTGGGAGAATTCCAGGGAGGAGTTGCAAGGAGAGGCAAAGGTAATGGGATTCTGAGAAATACTGGGGTACCAGTAGTGCCTGTGGGAAGGGAACTGGGTGGCTTCAGATGTGTAGAAGGTGAAAAACTCTAGTCTAATGAGTTCTGAGGAGAAGGGGATAATCAATTCCCTTGGCCTGCTGGCCCTGTCTCTGTTAACCCAGTCCAGGTTTTGTTGCCCTCCCTTTGCTGCCAGGAGCACTGCTGGACCTTGTCCACCTTTCTGTCCACCAAGATACACAGAACTTCTTCTACAGCTCTGCTCCCCAGATCTCTGTCCCCCACCGTTGGGGCCTTCAGATTGTGCCAGCACTGGAGCTCCTTGCCTCATCGTTGTCCCAGGAAACAGGGATAGAAAGGATGGTGTGGTAAGAGGACAGCACCAACAGATGGAGAAGTGCCCACTTACAAATGCAGTGTGTCCATGTCCATGGACACACTTGCACACCAGACCTTCACCAGCAGACACACTCATGATGGCCAAGCACAGGCACAAGTTCCCACCTGTGAACCCAGTAGTTAATCTGGCAGAAGGCCATGCTGACTCACAGCAGTTTGACAATACATTTGAGGCAATTAGAACTGGAACTGTGTTTCAGGCTGGAAAAGTGATTCATAGGATCCAGCTGCTGCTTTTATGCACCAGTGCTGGGGCGAGCCATTCAACCCCCACCAATGGTGACTGTTGTCTGCTTCTTACACCTTCCAAAATGTTTGAGTGACATCTAGACAGGTAGTCACAAAGTTTGGCCAGCTCCTGAGTGCTTTGTCCTAGTGTAATCCCTTACAAATCACATCTGTTGCCCTTCAAAGTCTCCCACCCTACTCCCCAGTATCCAGCCATCCCATAATTGGTCATGCAGAGGCATCAACACTTGCACTTTCCTTATTACCTGCCAGTGGGATGTTTTTCCCGTGTGATTCCGTCCCACAGGGAAGAACCACACATTTGGGGCAAAAGTCAGGAATAGGAGTATAAGTGTGCAGTTTTGGATGCCAAAATACAAGAAGGATCTAAAGCTATTAAAGAGTATCCAAAGGAGGCTGCAGAGATGGGGAAGGGTCTAGAGGGGAAGGGTTTGAGTGGCAGTTGAGGGCACTTCACTTATTCAGCCTAGAGTACATTGAGGGAGACAATTCAGCCTAGAGTACTCATCAGGGAGACCTCCCCTGAAGGGAGGCAGAAGGGCAGCTCTCATCTCTGCTCTCTGGGACCAGAGACAGGACCCCAGGAACGGCTGGAGCTGTGTCATGGGGGCATCCCAACGGATGAATATTAGGAAAAAGTTCTTCCCCCAGGGGGTGGTCAGGCACTGAACAGTCTCCTCAGGGAATGGCACAGCTCCAAGGCTGCCAGAGCTCCACGAGCATTTAGACAATGCTCTCAGGCACAGGGTGGGATTGTTGGGGTGTCTGTGCAGGGCCAGGAGTAGGACTTGATCCTCAGGGGTCCCTGCCAACTCAGGATATTCTAGGATTCTGGGATTCCATGGACTTTTCTTCCCTGTCTTCACTATTCCAAATACTGAAGACAAATTTCTCATTCACTGTGCCCTGCCAGGACTGTGGCAGGTTCCAATGAAATTAAACCAGCACCCCTTTGAAATTCAGGCACAGAATATTTATTATGTGATTAAGAACCTAGCACTGAGTGGAAAGTGTATCGCATCTCTGTGTGCATCATTTGAACAGAAGCAGTTGCAACAGAGCACAACGTAAGTTCTGCTTGTCCTCAGTCACCCTAAAACCAGGCAGTGGCAGCCCCAGACTATCACTGACCAATTTAGGACATTATCTTCCTCTGCCAAATACCCAAGTAATTATTTTAGCTCTGGAAACCTCAGGTGGTTTGAGAATAGTAGAGCAAGGAGCTGGATGGCTTCCCCATGGCAAGTAGATCTTTCCCTTGTAAAATAAGGCATGTGAAGCAGAGCCAGGACTCTCAATCTCTTTCTCTGAGTGTACAGAAACATTTACATGGTGTTACCCGCATATTTCACTCTGACATCACCGATGGCCTCAACACCCCTGTCCAGGCTGTAAGCAGACGGGGTCCTCCGGAATCCAAGGTCTGTGACCATCAGCTTCCTGGAGGAAGGCTTGATTGATGTGTGCAGAGGACTGTGGTGAACCCACAACTCCTTTGTGGTGCAAAAGGAGTAACTTGCAGAAGGATTGTGCTGTATCCCCATATCTTTAATTGTGCAGTAGGTAACCTCAGGACACAATTCCACTTCCTTGATTGTACAGAATGTGGGGCGCTGCAGGGGGATTTTGAAGCTGCTGAGATGCGTCATAGGGCTTCCTGTTGACTCCCTCCATTCCAGCAGAGGATACTGCACCTCTTGGGTCTGCAGGGACTGGTGCCAAGAGGGTCGTCCCAGTAGACACATCCATGCCAGACAACCTACTAGAGCCAGCATGGTCAGGACCAGCAGAGCCAAGGAAGCCAGGTAGAGCACCCAGTGCAACAGGCAGCAGTGCCTCAGCACCCACTGCCCCCACTGTGGACCCTCCCCACCTGCCTGCAAACGCAGAACAGGTGCAGCCCGTCCTGGGATGGAGCATGGGCAGAAAGGAGGAGGAGAAGGTAGGGGGGAACATGCAGGATGGGTGAAGGGTGTGGTGTCCAGGGGAGGTGGTAGTGTTGGGGCATGAGTGGAAAGCATGGTATTGGCCGACATCGGAGGAGGAGACGGAGGTCTGACAATGGAAGAGGCCTCTAGCATGGCAGTAGAAGGCACTGCTGTGGAAGTGGTGGGAAATGTGCCAGTGGACCCCATGAGACTGGCATAGGTCGTGCTGGCAGCAAGGGTGGTTTGGGGGTGGCCACTGGTGCTAGCAGGGCTGCCGCTCATAGTGGTTGGCAGTGAGGTGGCAGAGTCAAGGGTGGCAGGTCTGTGCAGGGTGATGGTGGTAGTAGCAGTGAGAATAGTGGCAGTGCTGGGGGTCTGTGTGGGTGTTACAGTGGGACTGGCTGGTACAGGAGTGGTGGTGCTGGGAGCTCTGATGCTTGTCAGCACCACAAGCAAAGTGCTTGGGGAAAGGGTGGAGGTACAAGGGGTGCTGAAGGAAGGTCTGGTGAGGGGAGGTCTTTTGGTAGTGAGGGTAGGGAGGCAAGGTGAGGTAACAGCATAGGGCACGGTAGTGTGCTCTTCGGGGATGAATGGATGTGGGGGGAAGGTGGCCATGGTAGCTTTCTCTGTTGTTTCTTCCCCATAATTATATTCATCCCCTCCTTCCTCATCCACATCCCCCACAGTGCTGCAGTTGAGCTTGAAGTGAATGATGGGCTTCTGCCTATGCTCAGCAGGGCTGTGGCACAGTACCTTCTCAGGTGCGACCTCCACCTTTGTTTCCTCCAGGCCCCGCTCTGGCTGATAAACAACGTCAGCATTCTGCTGGATCCAGGTCTGGAGGTAGTGCAGGTCACAGTTGCAATGCCAGGGGTTCTCAGTGAGGAAAACATACATGAAGAGGCGCCCCTTTGGGAAGAAGTCAGTGGGCAGGGTCTGCAGCTGGTTCCCCGAGAGCCAGAGAGTCTCCAACATCTGCAGGTCCTGCAGCAACTCCTTGGGTAGCTCCTTCAGGAGGTTGTCTGAGAGGTCCAACTCCTTGAGCGCTCTCAGCCCTGCAAAGGCCTCCTGGGGCAGCTGCTGCATCTTGTTCCCTCGCAAGTCCAGGTCCTGCAGCTGTGGCACTGTGCGGAAAGCCCCCGGGGCCAGCGTCTCCAGGCTGTTGTGGGCCACAGCCAGGTGGGTAAGCGCAGGCAGGCCCTCCAGGACAGGTAGGGCCCCCAGTGCGTTGTGGGAGAGGGTCAGCTCCTTCAGGGACGGCAGCAGGGCCCCAGTGTGCAGAGCCACCAGCCCATTTTTGGCCAGGTCGACATCCTGAAGCTGGGTGAGGGGCAGGAAGGCGGTGGTAGAGACGGACTCCAGGCAATTGTCGCTAAGCAGCAGGATGCCTGTGTCCGCAGGCAGGTCTGGGGGCACTGCGCGGAGAGCCTGCCCTGTGCAGTTCACCTCCAGGAGGTCCTTGACCTTGTTCATCTCTGAGGGGCAGGGCTGGGCTGGGGGCAGCAGGGCCAGGAGAGTGACCAGGGTCACAGGAACCTGCATGGCCTGAAGGGGGAGAACCGAGGGGTGTGGGTGCAAGCAGGCATGCACCTACACATTGCCTTTTTCCCGCACAAGCACCATTTGCAGCAGAACTGGCATCCCCTGCCAGACCCTCTGGCGCCCTCTGAGCTCTGCAGCTCCGCCCTGGGATGGGGGAAGGGAGGGATGAATCCCACACCTGCTGCCATCTTGTCCTTGGAGGCCAGCAGATGACATTTTGGCCCTTTTGCTCACCTTGTTCTCTTCCATAGTGGGGAGAACGTGACTCATGGGCCTCTTCACAGCAATGCCTTCTCCACTGGAGCAGTATTGCTGCCCTCACCACTGTAAAAGCCATGCCTCCACAGTGTTTGTGTCCCAGTGTACCCACACCCAGCTCAACCCAGACAAATCATGTGCTGGAAGAATCTCCCTGAATATGCTCTTACCCAACACCAGCTGAGCCCTCTGCTAGATTTGGAGGGTAGGAGCATGAATCATGTGAAAGGAGCTTCCCGTGCACAGATGTGGCTTCCATGAGCATCCAGGCCCCTGTGAACACTGTGACTCACCTGTGAAACTTCCAGCTCTCCTGCTGCTCTGCCTCCTCCTGCTCACGGCCCACGCAGTGCTTTGGGACAATGCTGGCGGGGAGCTGCCCAGCCCTCTATCAGCACCCGCAGCTGTGGGAGGGAAGCTGTGGTTTCCTGAGCAGCCAAACTCATCTCCTGTCCTTTTGCACAGCCCTCGCTTTGGCTGCACTGTCACATCACCATCTCTCTTTGCAAAATGTTGACGAGGAACAGCAGGCATTGTCCCAGCAGCAAATGGTTGAGGCCCACTGCAGCATGCACTGGATCTTGCTTGTTCTGCTGCTCAAGCCAGTTTTCCCCTTAGGATTTGCAGGAGTGCTTGCAGAAAATAATTCCACCATTGGCTTCTGGAGAGGAAATGTGCAGGAGCATTGGCCACAGCTTCTGAGAAGGGGCTGAGGTGGTAATAAAATTACTCTATGCCCATGATGCTGGAGAAGCCCTTGCATCTGGACGCAGTCCCATCTGGACCAAGATGCCTTGAGGCTCAGAACATCTCTTGCTGTCTGTGATAGGAGTGGGATGGACAGAGGCTCTCCTCCCCCAGCAACTGTAGTTTAAAGCCCTCTTTTCCAGCTTGGCAAGCCTGTGAGTGAAGATGCTCTTTGCCTTTTCTGACAGATGGACTCCATCTGCCCCCAATAGACCAGGTTGTTCAAAGCAAGTCCGTGGGTCTAAGTAGCCAAACCCCTGGCTGTGGCACCAGTCCTATAACCACGTGTTGATTCCCCAGATTCGACTGGCTCTTTCAAACCCCTTCCCTTTGACCAGGAAGATTGATGAAAAAACTACCTGTGCTCCAGAGTCAGCAGCTACTGCTGTTCCCAGGGCTTTGTAATCCTTCCTGATGCTGCTCAGACTGCTCTTGACTCTGTCACTGGCACCCACATGAAACAACAGCAGCAGGTAATGGTGGACTGTACAAGGCATGGTAGTCTCTCAGTGACATCTCTGATATGAGTCCATGGTAAGTAGCATAATCTAGAGAGTGCAACAGGCCAGTAAATAGCACCTCCATACTTCTCAGAAGAGAGTCTCCTCCTACTATTACCCTCTTCTTAGTTGTGTGGATTGTTATATGGGGGGCAGATCATGCTGCCTTACTGGTTGTTATAAGGGGAGTAGATGGGGCTGCCTTACTCATCTCTAGTGCCTCTTCTGCTGGGTCTTTCCTGCAGACCAGTGAAAGGTTCTGCAAGGGCATCTCTGTCTTCTGGAAAGGTTCTGCAAGACCACCTCTGGCTTTGGGGGAAAACTGTTCTTCCTGTAGGTCCTTGCTGTTCCAAGTTTCCATTCTTCCACATTGGCCCTCCTCCCTTCTGTGTGTGTTCTCTTGGTCCTCTTCCCTTCTATATGTGCCACTGGGGGAGTCTCTTGCTGTTTGGCTTTGGGCTGTGGGTCTACTGCAAACTGAGCTTGGAACAAGCAGACTCTCTCCTTCCTGCTCAGACTCCCTGATACTATATAGCCTTCTCACTGCCTCTTGCCTTTCTCAGCTACTTGCCGCAGGTGGTCCTCCACCTGGGCACACCTTTTGCAGGTAGGTCTGCTGCCTGTCCCTGCCCTAGAGAAAGATTCAGTCACTTCCTGCAGTGAGAGACCTGCACTGCAGCCTCTCGATTTGGCAGCTCTGTCTGGATGGAGGCATTGGCAGTAGCCAGGGTAGATGGCGCAGACCTCCACGTTGGAGTTGCAGCCTTTGCTCTCAAAGGAGTGTCCACCATTCTGCCTTGGGAGTCAGGTAGGAGGAATGTCTTCAAGCTGTGCAGATGGTCACACAACATGCCTGGTTGCTGGAAGACAGAGCTTAGATGCAAGTTATGAATGGTATGTGCAATGATAACTGCATTGGGTACTCATCTGCAGAGGTATTTCCCTCTGCCATGGAATCTTAATCTATAATGGTATCTGCAGAAGAAATGGAGTCTGAAATGATACCTACATTTACAACAGTAATTGCAATGGCATCTGTGTCTGTCTACAAGACATGAGTTACTTAATCTCGGAATATAAATTGTTCTTAATAATATTCTTGCCCTCTTTTAATTTTATTTTTCTTTTTTTCATTCTTCCTAGTCCAAACAAAGAAAACATGGACAGGGTCTTCGTGGATTGAGACAGGAGGTATCATTTTAACTAGAACTGCTGATTCCCCAGGCTTTTTTGCTTCTTTTTACTTTTCATTTTTACAGTCAGATACACCTGTGTGCTCCGGCTGCTCCATTTCCTAGACCCAATTGTTGGAAATTAAATTTTAAATTAATGGTTTTAATTAACTTCTAATTATTTAAAAAAATTAATCATAACCAGTATGTAAATTATAAGTAGTGTGTTAGTCTTAAATCACTTTTAGCTAGCATTTAGCAAAGTTGTCATATGCTCCTTTTATGTGAACACAGCTTGGGAAAATTACTGAAACTTTACATTTTGCTAAACTAACTGATACGCTTCAACGAAATAAGCCTGGGAGAGAGAGATGTATTGTTGAAGCTGGACATCTAGAATGCTGTCTTGGGGTGACAAAAAAAACCACGACAAATGCAGAATTTATGGACTACAAGGACCTTTTGCAGGAACCAGAAGATAAAGAGGGGACTAACAAAGACTCATATGTGTTGGAAAGTCCCTACTGGAGGAAAAAGATACTAAAAAGACTAAAAATATGGACTAATTAGCATAAGAAGCAAGAAATCAACAGCCAGTAGAAGATAGAATACTAATTAATGAGAGTTATGTAATTTAGAACCAATTAACATTAATTTCTTTGTTTGCTAACAATGTATAAATAAGTGAAAAAGTTTTGTATTGATGTCTGTATGAAGGCTGGAATTTTGTTGGCCATACACACACCTCCAGACCAAGGATAAAGCAATGCCTTGCTTGTTAACACTGAAAAGACAGTGTTAGAGGGTTTTATTTATCCTGACAATGCTGGGGGATTTAGTAACACAAGGATAGCAGAGCATGCTGACAAGTACCACTGGCTTGCCCCTGCTTTTTCTGTTTTATATATTGCTTGGCTCACATCTGTTTGCCCACTGCTGAAGCAGTGGTGTCACTGCCAAAAGCAAGTGCAGAGTGTGTTCTCCAGTGAGGTCTAGAGATACAAACACTGGCTCCACTGCAGTTTGTTGGTGGCTCCTTATCCTCTTTTGCAATGTCAGGAAAAATTAATCCACAAACACCAGAGGTTTATGTCCAAAAAGGAGACAGACGAGTCCCTTTACGTTATTTGAATAAAGGGAAAGGCCATGGGGCATTCCCCTGGGGTCTCTCGAATTTTTGGAGGTCGCAGCCTCCTTTTTATCCTATTTTCCCTGGGTTCCTGACTGCATTTCCCTCTCTCTTTCCCCATTGGCTGAGGTACTCGAGAGGTACAGACTTCCCAGAATGCCTAATATCTAAGAATTCCCTTCTAATGTATAAGCTCCCCACCTTGTCAGCAGACCTTTGGTAAGTTTGAAGATACATATCTCTTTAATTCATCAATCAATGGAATCCTTCCCATTGTCTTTCTTATCTCATAGTGCTTAGCCTTGTCTGCCAGCAGGCCCAGAGCTTGTTTGTAAAGACAAGTCCTGCATTCCTCTCAGCAAGAGAGTAGGGGAAGGCTGTATTCAGGTCCATGCTGAAGCTGCTTGAGTGTCAGAGGCAATGAATGGATTTCTTTTGGGCCTGTTCAACAAATGCGGTATGGGCTGTGAGTGTGTTCTAGTGATCATTTCAGCTGCATCTGCTCCTAGGCCAAGAGCAGGCTGGAAGGGCATTGCTGGGTCTCTCCTCTCCACTGTGGTCCATGGTGTCTCTTCCTGCCGTCTACTGGAAAAAAGAGCCTGGCTGAAGCCCCACACAGTCCTGGTGGGCTGTGTCAAGCCCTGGAGCCTTCTGCCCAGGCTGAGCTGCTTTGTGCCCTTAGCATCTCCCCGGGCAGTGAATGCTTGTGCATCCTTCCCCTGCAGCAGCGTCCCCTACTGGTTGATGTCTCTCCTGTACTACAGAGGAGGGGAACGTGTGGGTGTGGAGGCAGGCAAACACCATACATGGTGGTGTGTATATTTGGTCTGAGCAGTGCTGAGTCCTAGTGTGCTGTATGTGTACATCTGTAAAAATATTGCTGTCTCCACAGAACTGTGCAATGCTATCGACACATGTGACAAGATCTGCAATGCTACCTGCATATGGAATGCTATATGTAGCACTTGTTCAGTCCAATGCTCCAGTGCAGATAACATTGCAGATGTAGGTAGTATTGAAGGCTAAGTTACCATAGCAGACTCTACTGCAGAGGAGGATACTCACTGCAGAGGTATCATTGCAGATGAAGAAACCATTACAGACCCCACTGAAAATGCAGATGCTATGTCAGATGCCAGTGTAGATGCAGAGCTGGCAGGGAAGACAGTAGCCTGACTGAATAGAGAAATTTGGCTGGAACTCAGGGAGGAAAAGAGCGTTTATCACCTCTGAAAGAAAGGGCAGAGAACTCAGGAGGGCTACGAGGATGTTGTGAAGTTATGCAAAAAAGAAAGTTAGAAAGGTGAAAGCCCAGCTACAAATTAATCTGGCCACTGCTGTAAGACATAACAAGAAGTGTCTACAGATACATCCCCCTAATTAGTTGAGGCCCTTCAAGTGATCTTTCAAATGATCCTGACCTTCAAGTATCAGCAATCTGGGCACACAGATGGGTCAGCACATTTGTTTTAGCACTCTTGTAAAGCCCTTCGCATGTTTTATCCCTAAATGATTTTTCCTTCACATTCCTTCCCTAAAAGAGGAAAATAAACCCAGTGAGTAAAATCAGGGCATCTTGAGGTAGAGGGATTGTCCAGAAAGGGCATTTGCCTCCAGCAGCATGCCGGGAAACAGGAACCCCAACAGAGTGACAACCAGTCCCCATAGTAACCTCTTGCTCCTTTTATCCTGCCAGATGACACTGGCCAAGCCCCAGGCACCGTCAGGCATTCGCTGTGCACAGCTCCTCCAATGCTGAAACATGTTTAAAAAAACAATACACCCCGAGAGATTTTGTCTGCTCACCTTGAGCTGTGGATAAGGATGATCTGATTTCCCAATTTCATTTTTATGTCTCAACAAAATTGTTGCAAGATTCAGACTAGAGGAGAGCCCTGAAACCAAAGGGAGTTTTCAACTGCACATTTTCACACGATTGCCTTAAACAAAACAGAGTTTGAATCTTGTTATTCCTTTCTGACTGGAATAGTCCCATTCCTCATCTGAAAGATACTGTAAGTCTGGCTGAGGACAGCCCAATTTTGAGCTTTCCTTGGAACAGTACCCCAAAAACTCACCAGCCTAATATCAGATGTGTATTGAGGGAGCACAAAAGAAGGACGAGGGTGCACCCACATGCAGAAAGGATAATGCATACTTGTCCAGCACCTTCAAGGAGACCACTGCCATGGCCTCTGTCATAAAAGGAAAAAAAACGACAGTTCTCGTGTCCGAGGATCACACGAACAGAATTTATTAATTAGGAAAAATTAAAAAGGGTACAGAGTGGGAAGTACAAAAAGAGAAAAAAATACATCCCAGGTCCCGCAGATAAGAGACCCTAAAATGCCGGCTTGGCTGTACCCAACACAGAAAACCTGAACGTGTTAGGGAGGATCGTGGCTAATCCACAAATCCAAGAAAAATTAATTATAGGAGTCTCTATTAAAAGAGATTTAAGGCCACTGCCTAACACGGACTCTACCAGGCTATTCCGAGGCAAAGAGCACATGGCTCCTGGGGTAGGGTCTTTTATAAGGTATTATCCCCGCCCAGGAACCCCTACTCTCGGCTCCTGTTCGGCTCCTAGAGTTCACTATGNGATAGCTTTCAACATCACAATTAAAATAGATCCTCTTAATTATCCACTTGAACTAATTAACTCCTTGGAACAATCAAAATGTGCAAAAAACCAATAAAACAAAACTTCATATATAACAGCCTCCACAGAAGGGCACTGTCCATTCCAGTTTCCACCCAACACTGAGCTCTCTTGTGTTTGCTCTATACTTTTAAAAGACATTTTAAGTTTTGTGTCTAATGGGAACCCCCTGAGTAATTCTGGGTGCTGTCAGGAAATACCCCAGAATTTATTCCAAGGTTGTCAGCACATCTGCAGTCAAGAGATGGAGCGCCAGCCAGATCCATTGCCTCTGGGAATTCACAGAGTTGGTGTTTCACTGGTTTTGCAGCCTAATAGAATCGAAAGCAACTTAAGTCTGTCAGGAAAATTAATCCACAAACACCAGAGGTGTATGTCCACAAAGGAGACAGAGGAGTCCTGTAACTTTATTCGAATAAAGGGAGAGGCCATGGGCATTTCTCATGGGGTCTCTCAAATTGTTAGAGGATGCAGCCTCCTTTTTATCCTAATTTCCCAGCTGCATTTCCCTCTCTCTTTCCCCATTGGCTGAGGTACTTGAGAGGTACAGACTCCCCAAATCGCTGAATACAGACCCCCTTCTAATGTATACCCCCCTCCCCCATTTTATTTTCCTTGTGTCTCTGTTCTTTTTCTCTAAATCCAGGGATTTAGCACTCTTGAGTGAGTAACAATCTGTGTCAATTAGTGGAATTCCTATGGAATTTATGGTTCCTCCCATTGCTTCTTTCACCTCTCAATATATGGCTTTATCTACCATCAGGCCCACAGCTTGTAAAGATACCTCCTTCTCATTCCTTTCAAGCCAAATCAGGACAGAACCTCCAGCATTAGGTGACTCTCCTTTACTGACTTTTGAGAAAAAAGCTAATGTCTTTACAAACAATTCGGTGTTAACGTCTTTGAAATGGGTCTTAACGTCTCTACTGACTTCAAGCAGCAGGTTTGTTACAGAGCCCAGGGAGCTTGGCTCCTGGAACAGACAAGTGGGTCTGCACAGGCCTGAACTTCTGAACTTTGGGATAAAATGACAGGTTCAAGGGGGAATGTGGTAGGCGGTTCGGGAAGGCTGCACCTTCCTGGTACCTCAGCCAACGGGGAAAGGAAGAGGGCAACATGCGGCCGGGAGTTTGGGATAAAAGGAGGCTGCGCCCTCCAAAACCTCGAGAGAGAAAACCCCGCGGGCGTGTGCCCCAGTGGACTCTCTCCCTTTATTCGAATGAAGTTGCAGGACTCCTGTCTCCTTTTTGGACATAAACCTCTGGCGTTTGTGGATTTTCCTGACACTTTTGACACCATTTTCCTCTTGGCATTCAAACTATTTTTTAGAAAAGATGTGAAAAGTACGTTTTAGAGTGTTGGCTTTCGCAGATGTGTTGTGCATTGTAATGTTGGCTCTGTGAGAGTGGTTTTGTTGTTATGAGGGGAGGGGACTGGGTGTTGACTTTCACTGGGGCTTAGATCTATTTTTAACATAAACTTCGTATTGAGATAGGGGGATTACTGTAATTGGGTAACATTAATCAGTGAGGGAATTGAAACCTATTGAATGTATCAAAATGTAGCAACTGCCCTCGACGAAGACAACTGCACATACTCCAAAAAGGCAGGACAGGGGAGGACTTACGTTAACTAGTTCAAAAAGGGTTTTAAAATGAAAAATAGTTTATAAATATGTAATTAGCTGATGCAATACCCAGGGGTATATAAGGGGGGGTTGCTACTGAGAGGAATGCAGAACCTTACAAACCCAGAACTTTACAAACAAGTTCTGGGCCTGCTGATTGATGAAATTAGCACTGAGAGATAAAAAGAAACAATGAGAAGGATTCCACTGATTGATGAATAGAAGATTTGTCTCTACAAACAAGCAATGAAAATTGGATATTGGGAAATGAAAGAAACAATGGGAAAACCGTAAAATTCAGTAAAGGGAGGTTATACATTATAAGGGAATTTTTAGATATTAGGCATTCCAGGAAGTCTGTACCTCTCGAGTACCTCAGCCAGTGGGGAAAGAGAGAGGGAAAGGCGGTCGGGAACCCAGGGAAAATAGGATAAAAAGGAGGCTGCGACTTCCAAAAATTCGAGAGACCCCAGGAGAATGCCCCATGGCCTCTCCCTTTATTCGAATAAAGTAAAGGGAGTCCTCTGTCTCCTTTTTGGACATAAACCTCTGGTGTTTGTGGATTAATTTTTCCTGACACTACTGTTGACTGTGTGCCTCTGGCTGTAGCTATGCACCCAGCGCTGTTACCTTTTGCCTTGTTGACTTTGTTCCTTATTAAATCTTTCAAATTTCGATAGAGTGAGTTCTATTTCTCACAAAGATAAATATTTTGCTGCTTGTATTTGTTTATCAAACCTGAAGATCTATTGAAAGGTGCTGTTAGTGTGTTGAGATGATAAAAGCTCGAAGTTACATATAAAATTTGGCTTTAGATCTGTGAAGTGATTCTTTGAAGTGCCATGTAACTACGTATTAATATCCATTTTTATGAACTAATGTTTTTTTCTGAATTTGTGTTGTTTTCAGAATACTCCAATGCTAATGCCCGGATCCTGAAGAATTCCACAGCGATCCTGAGGAGCTTCCTGGCTGGTGCAGAGCAGAAGCTACATGAGTATCCATGAAGCACTGGATTCCTTTGGAGAGTTTTCAGTGTGTGAACTTTTTGTATGGATATTAGTTTACACAGGCATTCAGACTCCATCTTGTTGATTTTTGTTGTCGTGGGGTAGATTTTAATGTATCTGTCCCAAAGTAAGCTTACATTTTTAGCCGGTTCAAACTTCAAAAATGGTGACTTTTAAGATGATTCTGAAAGGAGTAAGATGAGTGTGTCTTTACTAAGAGTCTGTGTAAGCCTGCTTGTAGGTAAAACCAGAGACTGATAGATAAGAAAGGAGTGTTACCAACTGACAAAGAATTGTTGCTTAACTAAGGCCGTGTTAAGTTCCTGAATTTAAAGAAGAACAAAAGAAAGGGGGGCGGGGTGGGCTGAGGTGTGTGTTGTGTCACATGTTAAGGGGGTCGCGTAGCAAGCAATTCAAGACGTCCGTACCTCTCAAGTACCTCAGCCAATGGGGAAAGAGAGATGGTGATGCAGCCGGGAAAATAGGATTAAAAGGAGTCTGCGTCCTCCAGTAATTTGAGAGACCCCAGGGGAATACCCCAGGGTTTCTCCCTTTATCCGAATAAAGTTACAGGACTCCTCTGTCTCCTTTTTGGACATAAACCTCTGGTGCTGTGAATTTTTCCGCACAATTCTGTTGGGTTTGGTCTTGGGGTTGATTTTGCTGAAGCCAAGTTGGAGATCCTGTTTCCTCTATGTCTTGGTTTAAGACAATTTATGAAGTCGATGCTCTCAAATTGCTTCCTCCCCTTACAGTTTGAATCAATCCCTTTCCACCAATAAGGAGAAACGAATACGAGCAGATACATGTGAAAAAATAACAGTCTACTACTAAGAGAAACAGCAACGGGCAAAAATAAACAGTAATAGTCAATAGTGTGATAAATGAGTGAATGATGAATGTTGTCTTTCGCATATAGGATTTTAACATTTATAAGTGATAATGTACTATGTAGAAATAGTGTTAAGGCAAAATGTAGTTAAACAGAAACGATTAAGGTAAATTGTAGCTTCGAAGTAGTTGTAATATGTTAAGAAATGTATTAATAAACACATGGTAATAAATGTCTTTTGAGTTGAGAAACTACAGAGCCAGGAACCAAGACATCTTAGAGAAATGAAGATAAAACGCATGCATCCCAGGAAGACGGTTATCTCATTAAAACTCACACCTCCCAAGGAAACCGTCAGCTACAAATTAGGCTGGAAACCGGGGAGGCACCGGAGTGACAGTGCCTGCCTTCAATTCTGGAGCGATCCAGAGGACCGAGGCAGCGTCGTGCAGGCGGAAGGGGGCAGACACCGGAGGGGAGAAAGTTGAGTGAAGTATAAATTACTTTCTGGGCTTAATGAATATGTAATAGTTTAAGAGAGTACTTAAGTCCACAGTAAAATGAATGGGGCGCGCCTCTGGCAATATTGCCAAGTGCCCCAGCGCTGTGATATGCCTTTGTTCTACTAATAAATGTTCAATATTATACTGCTGAAACTTCAGATCTTTGTTATCGATTGACTCAGTAAATTTGACAGGAGCCAAGTCGATTAAATCAAATTGATTTATTAAGCAAGCGACAGCAAGCAAAACCGCACGGGGCGGCCGGGGAGTCCCCGCTCCACCAAACGGCCGCACCTCCCTCTGAAAGTCTGTCTCTTTATATGCTTCCATTTCTGGGTTTACGTATACTCCTTGTTGTTCTCTGCGTCTGCGGTCGTGTTGCTAGGGGTTCTTTTTCTGCCTCCCGGTGGTCGTGAAGCTGAAGGCTCGAAGTCTTCCTCGGTGCCTCTCGGATGACCTTTTCCATTTATGGTTATATAAGTCTTCCTGTGCATACCATGATTTCATAGTGCTGAGCGAGCTTAATCTAAACGTAAACATCCTGTAAAGGAAACACATCTCTCCCCCCCACCCTCGAGTCATTTAACGAACAAAGTACTTTTGTAATTTTTCACAATCTTGAATTCATTTTTTTCAATAGTTACAAAGTTGCTGAAAACTCAGATGGTGGCCCCCACAGCCGGCCGCGTGTGGGGGGACAAAGGGAAAAGGGCGGCAGCCACCCCTCTTATCGCCCCGGCAGTGGCAGCTCCGGCAGTGGCCCCCTCTGGCGGCTGGTACTCGGTCACGGGCTGGAACTCGTGGAGGGATTTCTTCCTCTCCGCAGAAGAGAGCAAGACAAGGCAAGGCAGCTGGGCCGGGGCGGCTCTGTGCCTGCTCCACTCCTCTCAGAGCGACGCTACGGCTGCAGACAGGCGTTGCAAAATTTACTCTGAAACAGTTTTTGATTGGGAAACGCAGCTTCTCGAGTTGCTACTTTTGCGAGTAGTGCCAAGCAGCAAGAACCGAGAGGCAAACCAGGAGGCGAGGGAGACTGGGAGACAGAGAGACAGAGCTCTTCGTGAGCGCTCCGACTTTAAAAAGCCCGGGCGCTGCCCAGCCCCAGCCCCAGCCCCTGTTCCGCTTTCCGGTCTTCAAGAGACAGTAACAATTCATTTGGCACGGACGACAATGACATTTTGGGTTACTCGGGACACTCTGCATGAAGACGTTCCTTGTTGTTTGTGTTTGCTTTCACTGTGTTTATAGTATCTACAGGCACACAGTGTAGTAAGTATTTATTATTATAAATAAAGCTATAATTTGTTCCAATCTCAGAAGAGTCTAATTGTCAGTGTTCTACCATTTCTTGCATTTTGGGGAGGCAGGGGGATGGGGTATATGGCATGTATTCTTAAACCCCATACCTCGGGCTTTTGTATACTAGCTACAGAGGAAAGAACAAGGGTTGCCAGCTGGTGACCTATGCAAACAAGGTCCATCCCTAAGTGAGTCCTGTTAGTTTCCTAAAGGGGCCCAAGGAATTATGGAAAGTAGTACTACTTTGGCCTGTAATTAAGTTAAATTTCTTCATAACACTTTTTATGGGGCCCGTGTTTTGGATTTTTGCTGAGAACAGGGTTTATAGCACAGGGATAAGCCCGCTCATTATTAGGGTCAGAATCTGAATCTGAATCTCAATGACAAAAAAAAAATTAAAAAAAGCTTTCAAAAATTAGATCCCAAACCACACTTTCGAGGTCCAAAGGGTTATTTTTCAGATTTAACCCTGAGTTTTTCAGGCACAAACACTATTTATATGATGCAATCCTCAAAAAGAGGGAGAACCGCATACATTTTAAATCACCAGAACACGTATCTGAGAGAACAAATAGTCAATTTAAAGTTCAAATCCACATTTTTAGACTACAAAATTGCTAAAATTTGCTAAATTGCTAAAAAGCAATTTATAATTGCCAAGGTTTATGCTTTTAGAGTTCAAAGACACATTTAGAGTGTCCAAAACATTATTTTTAAGGCCCAAGGTCCAAAGCCTCATTTGTGAGTCCAAAGGCTCATTTTTGGCCCCAAACCTTCCTTTTTAGTTTTTCAAAGCCTCAATGTCAGGGACCAAAACCCCTCTTTAGATTTCAGTCTGCAATTTGGCCACCTCAAATCCTTCTTTTAAGACTCCAAAGACCCATTTCCTCATGCACTTATGAGTAAAGTAGGTCCTGAGAGACTATGGCGGGTGAGAGTGCTCATCCTTCCTTCTCTGTGATGGTGTGGGTGTTCCCTGTGTCACACTGGGAAGCATGTCAGCTCCAACAGTCTGTCTGCAGGTGGCTCAGCTTCAATAGCTTTTTGGGCAAGCTGAAAAATTTCTACATACCAGCTGTGACACCTGAGACCGGGGGGTTCCGGTTTTAGAGGATGCAGAACATCTGTCAGAGCTTTCACCACTGAGGATCAACCCACCAACATGAGGCAGACCAAGATGGGCTTCTGAGAGAGGATGGAGCCCACCTTCATGATGCCCAGTATCATCCCTAGAGGTACAGACATCTGCAGACACCACAGGACTGTCGCCAGGACCCACCATGCAGCATTATGGGACACAACAGCTGTCCTGAGGGTGTCTCCATCCAGGGCTGCAGACAGCAGTGACACGCCTGCCAATGCCCCACAGCCCAGGGGAGTTGGGAGAGTTGAGAGCTGGCAGATGCAGAGCACAGCCTGGTTTTCCTCTGCTTTCCAGAGCAAATGGCTGTCTGGGACACAGTGGCTGGCTACATCCAACAACAGCTCTTGCTGTACAAGGTAGGACAACACAAGTAGTAGGTAGCACAGACAAGTGAGGAGTCTGATAGCCCTGAAGCATAGCCTGCAGTTCCTCTTGCTCTCCTCAGAGAGCAAGAAACCCACCTCAAAAGGTCCCACTCCACTTTCAGGAGACCACCTTCAAAACTGAATATGTTCAGGGATTGCTTCCACGCAAAAGGTAACGGGACAGAAAGCTGTTGCAAGCACTTAGCTCTCCGTGGCAGCCTAAAGCTTCACTTCTTGGCAGTGGAGAAGAACCACTAGGTTCTAAAAGGTCATTTGTACTATCTCACCTATTAACTTTTTTCATGCCTAAAGCCTTCATTTTAGGGCCACAACCCTCATTTCTGAGCTTCCAACCTGCTTTATGTTACCTTTTATTGCCTGTAGGACCTGATTTGGAAGGTCCAAAGTTTTGTTTGTAGGGTAAAAGCTCATCTGTGGAGTCCAAAGCCTTCTTTATAAAGTCCAAAGGATCTTTCTGTGTTCCAAACCCTCTTTTTAGCTTCCACGGATCTCCTCTCTGGGACCAAAACAAATGAGGCTCTGGACCCTGCAGATGGAGCTTTGGACCTTCCAAATAGAACCTGGGGCCTTCAAAATGATGATCTGAGTCCTTCAGATGAGTATTGGGGTTTGTGCCTAAACAAGGTCAGTTTGGACTTAAACCAGGATGTTTTGAACCCTAACAATGAAATTGTAGTTCCTAAAAACAAGACTAAAATACATGGATACTAAAGGAATGGCCTTAAAATGGAGTTTCACACCCTAGAAATAATTTTGTTTTAGCTTCCAATTGAGGCTTTGTGCAAGAACATAAGGCTTTGAGCCCTCAGTGAGGAGTTTGCACCCTAAAATGAGGCTTTGGATTCTAATGTGCTCTCCTGAGAGGTGGATTCCAAAGAATCCTGGTGCTAAAAAGCCAGCAAGGATGAGAGAGCCACGGTGCAAGAGAAGCTGGGTGGGAGCCTAGCAGCCAGCTAAGGTTCACCCAGCACAGTTTCTGAAGGTGTTCCTTTGGTATTGCTAGTTCAGGGTCAGCCTGAAGGTGACCTTAAGGGCAGGGAAAATTCATTGGAAATTAATCCTAAGAGCCCAGGTGATTTGCTACACAAGTCTCATGGACACATTCCAGTACCTGGGAAGGATGGAACAGAAACCCCCAGCACTTCGAGTGTGCCAGCCAAACCAGTGACCAGGCTCATAGCCCTCAGCAGCCTTGAATTCCTCTGACTGCTGCAGCTCCAGGAAGTGACAGGAGCTTGGCTGGTGGGTGAATCCTTTGCCAGGGGAGGTCCAATGACTTCTAGTTGTGAGAGGTACCCCGGTTGTGGTAGCCGCAGGGTTCCCTGGGCACAACAGGACATGCTCCCATGCAGCCTCGTGTCACAAAGGGGCAGAGATGTGGCACCTGTCCAGCCATTGTGACCTCACCTGCCCAATGCTTGGTATCCTGAGGAGCAGACCAGCAAGGATTGAGCTGGTCTTTGGGATAACTCAGCTCCTTTCTTTGTTACTTGCATGTCTGCATTTTTTCAAAAATTCTTTGTCCTTGGCAGCGACTACAAGCACCAACAAAATGATTCTGACCGTTAAAGCTGTTCCGTGGGTGGCATTTGGGGTTTTTTAATTTTCGAGCTACATTTATTTTCTTTCTCAACAGGAGACAAAATTAGTTCTGATCTGATCTTTCTGGAGGAGGATCTGGATCCTTTGTAATCCAGAACTTTTCCATCTGTTCCTGAGAGGAGCAACGGCTACAACAGGAAATAATTTCTATAACGGCTTTGCCAGCAGCCTTGAACTTTGTGAATGCCCACAGACAACATGGCTGGTGCTTCATCCCTGAGTGTTAATGTGCTAACAAACTAGAGTGAAATCTGGGGCGTTTCCTGAGAGCAGCCAGACTGACCTAGGTGATTTTGGTTAGACACAGGAAAATGCATTTGGTCACTCTGCCACTAGTGCAGAAGACTTTGAAAGAGGACATTGCTCACAGAAAGACTTGACACCCGTATGTACTTGCTTGTTCTTTTCAAATTACAATCAGGAAAAAGGAAGACTTGAACTGATAATCCAAGGCTCTAGAGGGAAAGGAACGTAGCCTGAAGGCCAGAAATCAGAGTGGGAATTTGTTGGACTTTTGGCAGACTAAGCAGGGGAACAGACTATTTTCCAAAAGTTTTTCCATACCAATAGATGTAAATGGGCTGTTAGGCTTTCCCCAGTGTTTCTGGGATGGCAGTTAGAGCTGTTGTCCTCAGTGCTCCTGTAGAGAACTCAACATTTGAATGTGCTTTCAAGCAACAAGATTGTCACATCTCGTCAAACATCATTTCCCTGCAGTCATTGCTGAGGGAATGGCTCTGCCACAAAGGATTCTCTTCCCCCCGGAGGAGATTTGCATGGACTGGCAGCAAAGACAGAGACCTGGAGCAGGACTCTGCAACCTGGGCAGTACTTGCTATATCAACGTCATCCTACAGTGCCTGACATACACACCGCCTTTGGCCAACTACTTGCTCTCTCGTGACCATAGCCAGTTGTGTGAGTACTTTCGGGAATATCTCTTTGTAAATCTCTTGAGCACACTAAGGATTACAAAACCTGAAACTGTATTTAGGAGGACAGTAGCCCTTCTTTGTCAGTCCCACGAGCTTGTGTTCAAAGAAGAAGCCACTTTTTCCATTGTGTGTGTCCACAGATGACACAAAATGTCTTCAGGAAGGCACCTCTTTCTAGCTTGGTGCCTCTGTACCTGCAAGTTAAACTCTCTTGGCTTACTGGACCAAAAACTTGTGACAATTTCTGAAGAACATTTTCCCTGCACTAAAATGTCCTGGGCTTGTTAGGACATTGTCATCTTGGGAGACGAGAAGTGAAGACTATTCTTAGAACTTCAAGATCACCAATAGGTTTCCCAGTGCTAGGGATGATGTGCTAACCGGAGGAGCTTTCCTCCCTCTCTCCCTGCCTCCTTTCCTCCTTCCCTCCCTCCCTCTTCAGGTCATCAGCAAGGCTTCTGCATGATGTGCATCATGGAAGCGCATGTTAGGAAGGTCCTGCGTTCCTCAGCCAGTGTCATCTGGCCTAGGGCTGTCGTCAGGGACCTCAAATGTAAGTAATTTCAGATGCTTTAACAGGTTCTCTCCCCTTCTTGTAGGTGAGAACTACTAACTTCTTTCTTAGTCATAGGAGAAGAATTTGAGCCTGATATGGCCGGAGATGCCTACGAGTTCTTACGCTGTGCTCTTGAGGCCATGCAGAGAGCTTGTCTGAGTGGAAGCAGCGAGTAAGCTTAAGTACCTTTTCCATGCTCCCGAGCCCACTGGACTCCTTGATGTGTTCCCATCAAGGAAAACCTATGCCCAGGGCTTTCTAAGCTAAACTCTTGGAGGAGGGGATAACTCTGCCTTGCCATTTATTTCCAGTATGGACGTCTCTTCTCAAACAACTACCATCATCCATCAAATATTTGGTGGCTTTCTGAAATCCAGAGGTATGTTTCCACACCTATTGCTCTCCTTGGCATTGTTTTCAACCTTCTGTCTGTGATAAATGGCAGGTCCTATAACTGGCATAGTAGGTATGATGAGCATAAACTGTCACCATCAATTAACTTTCTTCTTCACTCAGCGTTTTGATTTTCCTTCCAGTCACATGCTTGAGGTGCCAAGCAGTTGTTGATTCCTACAAGGCCTTCCTGCATGTCCTTTTGGATATCAAAGTAAGAGGGCTTGCAATTGTGCTTCAAGACATCCCAAGGCCCCCGTAGCTTTCCAGAACCAAAGCATTTGTCTTAAAAATGGATCCTGCGAGCACAAGGGAGCTTGGTAGTGGGTGGGAAGGGAAATGTACCTCCTTCTGCAGAGACCATGGCACTCATCTCCCCATTCTACAGAGGAAGCTCTTGATGGTCCCAGGAATCCCTGGGACAAAAAGGAAATGTTCAGCATTACATTCATCCTTCCTTCCTTCCTTCCTTCCTTCCTGCCTGCCTTCCTTCCTCCCTCCCTCCCTCCCTCCCTCCTTCCCTCTTCCCCTCCTTCCCTCTTCCCCTCCTTCCCTCCTTCCTTCTACTGCCTGTGGGATCCTGTTGGGTCTCCTCAGCATCAGTTACCTGGATCTTTTTGACTCATTGGAAGTGTTCGGGCATGGGCATTTCCCACAGCTCAGTGCCTCCTTTCTCATTCCTCCAGGCACCCTCATCCCTCACCACAGCTCTGGAGGACTTTGTGACATCCAAGAAGCTGGATGGAAAATACTGCCTCAAATGTAGCAAGTAAAATGATTTCTATCAACTTATTAACACTTGATTCTATGTAAAGGAGTTGCATGTCATTGAGCAGAATCATCTTCTCATGGAGGTTTAAAGCACAATTATGAGATGCAGCTTTTTTTAATGGGACCTTATGGCATGGAATAGCCTTAAAATACTGTAAGGATATGTGAGACACAAAAGCTTGTCTGGTCTTGTTGGGGAAAGATAGGGTGCATTTCAACACTTTGCTCCGCTTTGTTTCAAGGTGTGAGAAGAAGGTTACTGCCTCTAAGAGGGTTACAGTCCATCACGTGCCCAAGGTCTTCACAGTGTGCTTGGAAAGGGCTGCTGATCACACAGGCAAGAAGATCAGCAAGGTGTGTATGTAACTGCAGTGCAACTTTCCCTTTGAAGCAGAAGACTCCCCAAAGCAGTACACTCTTTCAGAACCTGCTCATGTTGGGGTTTTTGTGTTCTGTTATGGGGAGAGGAGAGTTCCTATGAGAAGACCATCCTGGACTCTGCTCCAACAGAGCTGCTTTGGCTGAGAACAGTTTCCTGCTGCCCAAACCATTATGTGCTGAAGAGCTATTTCATGTGGTAGTTCAGGATAATTTGAGCCCACTTGGTCTTTCTGTAGATTGTGGAGTACCCTGAGTACTTGGATCTTCGGCCATACATGTCTGACACAGCTGGAGAACCCCTCCTCTACTCCTTGTATGCTCTCGTGGTGCACAGCGGTGACACCTGTCTTGATGGACACTTCTTCTGCTACACAAAGGTAAAGAGCAACTTCTCTCTTGATAGAGTAAAATGTGTGCTGGGAAGACAAACTTCCTTGTCAGTGTTACAGGTAGCCAAGGCTTTTGGGAGAGAAGGTCTCCTTCAGGGCTGATTTGGATTTGTTTTGGTGTACTCTTTGTTCAGCTGTTCTCTCTCTTTGGTATTGTGGAGAAAACCTGCAGTTCCTTTCCAGAGATGGATGACTTTCTTTGCAGGCCAGCAATGGACTATGGTACAAGATGGATGATGAGTCTGTAGATAATTGTGGTATCCATGCAGTTCTCAGGCAGCAAGCCTATTTGCTGTTCTATGCCAGGTAATAACCAGGGTCATGTGTTCAGAATAAGGTCCCTTTTCCTGGCTTTGCTGTTTGTCTTCTCATCCTCCTGGGTGTTTCTGTCATAGCAGACAATTCTTCCCTGCTTACTTCAGTGCTGTCAATTCTGAGCTATGCCATACCAGTCCTTGTCTTGCTGGGCTTTAGGGTTCTGGCCTATGTAAGCTGCTCCTTGTGTGCTCTCTGAAACTAGATCATGTTGAGAGGACTTAAAGGGCCTCCAGGAAAGATGGAGAGGGATTCTTTATCAGGGAATACAGTGATAGGACAAGAGGTAAAAATTTCAAAGTGAAAGAAAGATTCAGATTGGTTATTAGAAAGAAATTCTTCCCTGTGAGGATGGTGAGGCACTGGCAGATGTTGTCTATGCACTTCTCTAAGCTGTGGCTGCCCCATTCCTGGTCAGTCTGGATGGAGGTCGGAGCAACTTGTAGCTGTCCCTGCTCATGGTAGGGGGGGTGGAACTAGATGGTAGGTATGGAACCCTCCAAACCAAACCTTTCTAGGATTCTGTGAAATGGAGGCTGTAGGGAGAACAGAGATGAGGACTTGCTCTGACAGGGGCAGACCTTGTGGCAAGACCCCCATCAAATTTTGCATTGGTGACCATGGTGAAATCCTCTCTCTGTTGAAGAAACCACTCCAAGAAAATGACTGAATCCCAGAGGAGCCTGCAAGGAATGCCCTAAACAGAGATCACTTTTTTTTTTTTTTCTCCAGATGCTCTGATTTGAAAATGGGAGGAATGGTGGCTTCCTCTCTGACATCATCCTATGTCCATTCCTTCCTTAGTCAGTGGGGGGCCAGCAGTGAGCAGGCGGGTTCTGCAGCGACACACAGTCAATCTGGTAGGACTGTGTCGATGCACTCCCAGAGGACGAGCGCCAGGGAGAAGATCCAGAGTAGATCCCTGCAGTGGGGCAATGACCACTGCAGCTGGCTCACGAACAGCACCGACTCCAACAACTCAACAGGAAGGAAGAGAAAGAGAACTAGTCCTCTGGGTCATGACCATGCTTTCAAGGATGGGACAGCTTCAGGGCCCTTCAACAGAAGCTGTCAGTGGGCTCCTGCACCCAGTGCTGCTTGGGTGCAACACCTGCCAAGACAAAGAGAGCAAGGCCGGTCCTCATGGCAGGGCTATGATCTTTGCAGACGGCTTGTGGAGGTCACAGACTACCACCAGTCAGTGAGGAGGAGGAAGAGCTGGTGGAGAAGAAGCCCTCCACATTGTGCCCAAGACCAAAATGATGATACAACAGAAGGGTCCTCAAATGCTAGCTCCAAGAGGGCTACTGCTCGGGAGCAACCCCTGCCAAGGCAGAGAGAGCAGGGCAGATCACCACAGCGGGGCTATGATCTCCGCAGACGGTTTGTGGAGATCACAGACTACCACCAGTCAGCAAAGAGGAGGAGGAAACACTCATTTGGAACAAACAGGCAGAAAAGCCAAAGCCAGAATTAAAACCCCTCATTAGCCTTGCGTGTATAATTTACAAGGTGTTTCCTTCTCTGTAGGTTTTGGGGCAATTGGTGGAAATACCCTGTGTGGGATGTTTGTGTAATGGGATTTTGAAAGCTGCATGTTTGCGTGTGCCCAACTGGCAATCTCTTCTTTTTAAATATGGAGTTCAAGTCACTTGAAAGGACATGAACTGGATGAGCCAACAGTGACTGGGACTGAAAAAGGCTGGATGGCTGGGCTCTGAAGGTGCTGCTCAGTGCCACCAAGTCTAGTGAGGTGCCAGGAACAAACACCGTCTCCCAGGAATGAGCACTGGGATTGATCCTGGTTAACATCTTCCTCAACTAATGGTCTGTCTTCTGGGGCAGAGGACATGCTCAGCAAGTTGGCAGATGACAACAAACTGGAAGAGTGGCACTTAGGCCAGGGGTTGTGCTGCTATCCCTGAGGGACCTGGGCAGGCTGGAGAGATGGGCTGACATCTCTGCAGTTCAGAAAGGGAGGTGTAAAGGGTGCTGAGCACCAGCAGAGGCTACGGAGTGAGCCCATAGAGGCTCCATCCTTGGACATGTTCCACAGCCCTCTGCACATGATCATGGAGAAGTGGCTGCAGGTGCCCCTGCTTGAGAAGAGGGGGTGGGAAAGCCTTGTCTTCACCCTCCAGGTGACCTCCCTCCCAGGCTCAAGGTGTCACAGATGCCTAAAAGAGAATCCAGCCAGCAGTGCTATCCCTCTAAGGTGACCATCAACAGCTCCACCAGGAAGCTGGAGCCTATGGAGAGCCTAGGACAGGGCAGGCAACTGGCAGGTGCTGTGCCCCCAGCAGAGCAGCCATGAGTCACTGGACCCTAAAAATGCAGGTATGGGACCTAAAACTAAGTGTTTGGTCCTTAAAAAGGAGACTTTCATAGCATCATCAAATCATAGAATCACAGAACAATAGGATCCTAGAATCCTAGAATGTTTTGGGTTGGAAGGAACCTTAAACATCATCTAGTTCAAACTCCCCTGTCATGGCCAGGGATGCACTCTACTAGACCAGTTATCTTCAAGCCCTGTCCAACCAGGCCTTGAACACTTCCAGGGATGGGGCAGCCACAGCTGCTCTCAGCAACCTCACCACCAGGGCCTCACCACCCTCTCAGGGAAGAATTTCTTCCCAAAATCTAATCTAAACCTAATTTTTGTCTGTTTGAAACCATTACCTCTTGTCCTGTCACTCTGTACCCCTTTGTGCCATGTCACTCTCCAGCTCTCTTGGAGACCCTTTTGGGGCTGGAAGGTGCTAGAAGACCTTGGAGCCTTCTCTTCTCCAGGCTGAAACACCCAAACTCTCTAAGCCTGTCTTTTTGAGAGAGGTGCTCCACCCACTGAGCATTTTTGCTGCCTTCTCTGAAATGGAACCAGCAGGTCCATATTCTTTCAAGCCAGAAGCAACTATTTAGGTTCTATAAATGAGGTTGGGGGCCATAAGAAAGGGCTTTGAATCTTGCAGATGAGGGTTTGGGCATTCAGGATGTGGCTTGGACCCTAAAAATGTCTAGCTGGATCATAAAAGTGCCCATTTAGAGTGCAAAAGGAAGCTTTGGAGAGGAAAAATGGTGCTTTGGACTGCCACAAGGAGATGTTGAAAACTGAAATGGAGACTTTGGACACTAAAACTGAGGCTTTGTAGCCTAAAAATAGCTGCTTTGGGAACCAAAACTAGGACTTTGAGAAGAAAACATGAGGCTTTAGACCCACCCTCTCAATGTTAACTTTGGAATGGGAGCAGATGATTTCTGTGTGTCTGTCTCAGTTTAGGAGACAAATTTCAGGAGAAAACACTCTGGAATGAGCATTTTCTCTAAAGAGAAAGAGCTTCAACAACCCTTTTCTTCTGCCAATGAGAGAAATGGATACCAGCGGGTGAAAGTGAAAAAAAGAGAACTGTTTATTAACAACAACAACCACCAAAAAAAAAAAACCAAACCAAAACAAAA
>VXAD01003530.1:0-32663 GCA_013399195.1 Dicrurus megarhynchus
GACCGCGCCGGCCCCGGGACCCCGCGACCCCCGCCCGCTCCGGCCTCTCGGGCCGCTCACCCTGCGCTGAGACGGCTCGGTCCCGGCCGCCGTCCCCTCCCCGCGGCCTGTGACGGGCGGGCCGGGGAGCCCTGAGAACGCGGGAGCCCCTGGAGGGACCGACCGGGCTGTCACTGACCCAAAGGTCGGTGGGGATGGCACGGAAACAACCCCAAGCAGGGTCTCGGCACTGGGGTACAGAGCAGCGTCCTGGGGCTAAGGCAGCCCAGAGCGGGGTTCCAGTGGTGGGGGGAAAGAGCAGTGTCCTGGTGCAGAGGATACGGAGCAGGTTCCTGGCACTGGGGGAGCAGAGCAGGGTCCTGCTGCAAGGGGTACAGAGAAGGTTCCTGGCACTGGGGGAACAGAGCAGAGTCCCAGGTCTGAGGCAGCCCAGAGTGGGATGCTGGTGCTAGGGATATGTAACAGGGCCCCAGCACTGGGGGTACAGAGTCCAAAGATGAATCGTGTGCCCATAGCTCGTGTCTGTGACTGCTGTGAAAGCCCAGGGTGTAGGGAGCAAATCCAGCTGAAATTATGTCATCAACAGAATCCAAACTTGATCAGTTTTGTCCTGGCACCAGCAGCTTGTCCCAAGCAAAACACCAGGGAAGTGCTGTCCGGTGAATACCACTGGGGAAGGAGTGTCCCAAGGAGGTCACAGTCCTTGTCCTGAATCCAGGCTTTCCACTGAGAAATCACATTCCAGAGACAAAGGGTCCAGACATGCTGGCCAGCAAGACATGGCACATCAGGATGGCCGTGGACACCCGCTGCTCCTGTCCAGGCCTCCTGAGCCCAGAGAGCTTTGGCACCAGAGGGAGATCCCCACTGGCAGCTAGGCTGGGCTGGGGGTCCCAGGGCAGGGAGGAAGCAGGAGGAATGGGAATGAGGAGGTACCTGTGGAAGAAGAGACAAGCAGGATGAGACTCAGGGGAGGATGGAAAGGTGTGGTGGGACAGAATGGGAAACAGAGGGGACAGGCGCAGGTGTGTGGCACCAGGCTGTGACACTGGAGAAGGCTGGGCTGGCCCATGATGAGGGTGGAAGGTGTACAGCTGCTCCACTGTCCCACGCAGGGACAGGGAGGGGTGGGATGCTGAGAGGGTATTTTGGGATTTTGTAATACTGTGCCTTCTTCCTCACCTAGGAGAGCCCCAATTTCTGATGAGGAGTCTAAAACGAGCAGCTCCCAGCACTTGGGGTCTCAAGAGTTTTGTGTCAGCAGCAGCCTTTCCGAGGTGAGTTCTTTGCCTGCACAGCTGGGTCCAAGAAGGCCATTCCCTGATGGAATGGGCCAAGCAGGAGCATTTTCCCTAATGGATTCCATGGCTTGTTGGGAGGGATGCAGTGAGGCAAAGCGGTGCTCTCCTTTGGGCAGAGCTGTTTGCTGCTTCTGGCTCTGCGTCCTGGGTGGGCAGATCCTTCCTGCTTGCCTGGGTGCCACCTGCACACCTCCCAGCAACGCCTCCTCCCTTCTTGTTGCAGGTGGAGCTCACAGCAGTCAGCGGTGGTGGCAGCAGTGCCCAGGGGCTGGATGCTGATGGCAAGGTGGAGGAAAAGCTTGGACCCAAACTGGAGGAGCAGCCATCCGATCCCAACCCAAACCTGGAGTGTGCAGGAAAGACTGTGACAGATGACGCCCTGGGCCCTCTGGCAGGTCAGGGGGATGGCAGAGGGCAGGAGCCAGCAACCCCCAGAGCTGTGGAGCAGGAGAGCAGTGGTGCTGACACTGCCTGGACACCGGCAGATCCTCCCAGCGACAAGCAGGCTGATGCTGCCCCAGCCTGCTCCGTGGCTCCAGAGAGTGAGACTGCTGGGAATGAGAAAGCCCCCCCGAGCACTGCAGCACAAGGGCCAGGCGTGCTGGCAGAAGGGACGTTGTCTGTGGTTGTCTCCAGCTGCAACACCTCTGCCTCCACTCCCGCCACCTTCACACTGAACAGGGTTTGCTTTCCCCCCTCTCAGGCCCCCGCTATGCAAAAGCTGCCCCTGTCCTTCCAGGCTGGGGCTGTGCTGAGCCCGAGCCAGTCACTGGTGTACATCCCCCCGCCCAGCTGCGGGCAGCCGCTCAGCGTGGCCACGCTCCCGGCCACCCTGGGGGTCTCCTCCACACTCACCCTCCCCGTCCTGCCTTCCTACCTGCACGAGCGTTGCCTGCCGGGCATTATCGCTTCCCCAGAGCTGCGTTCCTACCCCTACACCTTCTCTGTCACCAGGCCCTTGGCTTCGGATGCCAAAGTGGTGTCTGTGGAGGTGAATCAGCTCAGCTGCCCCCCACCCTCAGGCGGAAGCAGTGCCCAGGCAGCAGCTGAGAGCGCTCCCCTGTCCAGCACCGGCCTGGCCCTGCCCTCCAGCCAGGCTCCGCCGGCAGCATCGGGCGGGAACGCTGCTCCCTCCTCTGGCACCGCCGTGCAGGCCAGAGCCCCGGCAGCTCCCGAGCCACACGCACCGGGGGCCGCCACTTCCCTGTCTCCTCTGAAGTCCCCTCCCCAGCTGGAGCGTGAGATGGTCTCATCCCCAGAGTGCAGTGAGATGCCTCTTGATCTCTCCTCGAAGTCCAACCGCCAGAAACTGCCTCCGCCCAGCCAGCGCAAGACCCCCCCGATGCCCATCCTCACCCCCGTGCACACCAGTGGCAAAGCGCTGCTCACCACCGTCCTCTCCAAGTCCCAGCGTGCGGCACAGGCCACGGGCAGCAGCGTCACCTCGTGCCTCGGCACCACCCCGCCCTTGGTCATCTTTCCCGAGTTCCTGCGCAACGGCGAGCAGGGCTCCTGGGTGAAGAACACCACGCTCATCAGCACCATTCCCGGCACGTACGTCGGCGTCGCCAACCCGGTGCCGGCCTCACTGCTGCTCAGCAAGGACGCCGGCGTGAGCCTCAGCAGGGACCCGCGCCACCTGCCCAAGCAGGAGCCCATCTCCATCATCGACCAGGGCGAGCCCCGCAGTGCCGGCGTTCCCTGTGGGAAGAAAGCCAACCAGGTCAGCACGGAAGGACAGCAGGATCCTGCCAGGAGACTTCTTCACGGCAGAGTTGCTCCAGGAGCTCCTTTGTGTCAGTCCAAGGACATCGCCACCTGGAATCCCGTCCAGGGAAGCGTGTACCCGCGATGCCCCGTCAATGGAAAACCTTCCAATCCTCAGCTTCTGCCCCTGGGCTGGTCTCCTTACCATCAAACCCCGCTGCTTTCCATCGGCATCTCCACGGCAGGACAGCTGCCCCCGAACCAGAGCAGCCCCTGCAAGCCGGCCGGGGCGGGTGAGCTCCCGGCGTTCCCCAGCGTGCAGCCCGCCGAGCCCAGCGCGGCCGCCCAGAGCCTGCCGGAGGGGCTGCCCCGGCTCCCGCCTCAGGAACAGGATGCTGCGGCCAAGAGCAAGAGCTGCCGGGCCTTGCCCAAGCCCTACGAGGAACCAGCCAACCCAGCCCCGCTGGAGGCAGGTCCAGCTCTCCAGACCAGCGCTTTGGATGGGAAGGGGGGGAAGGGGAAGCTGGAAAACGCTCCGAAGAGTCAGGAGCGCACTCAGCCAGAGGCTGACTCCGGTCAGGTGGGCAACGCACAGACTGAGGCTCCCCAGGGGAGCTGTAGCCTCAAGCAGTCGGATGCAAAACCCAAAAACCAAGTGTTGGCAGCGTATTTGTCACATGACCTGCCAGTAGCTGGGCAGCAGGGCCTGCGGATGGTGCCAGAGGTGCCCGCGGATGGCCAGCGCAAGGAGCCGGGCTCTGAGGGCTCCCAGGAGCCGCCGGCCACGGAGCCCCTCCCGTGTGTGCAGCAGGTGGATCTGTGCAGGGTCAAGAAGGAGCGAGTGGAGTGTGAGGTGTCCTTTCCGTCGGTGACCTGCCTGCGGGCCGGGGCGGCTCCCCAGGCCTTCGCCGAGGCCAAGCTCAAAGGAACGGGGCAGATCAAGCAGGAGGGTGGCACACGCTGCAAGGGCAAGCGGCAGCATGATGGGGACGCCAGGCAGAGCCACAAGAGACTGAAGTGCCAAGGCCAGGATAGCAAGGAGTCCCCAAGCAAGTCGGGAAGCCGGAGCGTGCATGGCCGGAAGGTGCGTGGGATGGGCTAGGACCGCTGGGTCAGGGCAAAGGTGGGGCTGGGGGAGAGGAGGGAGCTCTCATGCGGGGACAGGTGAGGGCACAGGGCTTCCTACCTGTGCTCCTGCGTGTTGCCTGGCTGTGGGGGAGTGTACCTGTGCTGCAGGTCGTCCAGGGCAAAAATGTATCTGGAGTGTCAAAAAAGCTGGAGGGGCACCAGCATAGTCAGTGAGGATGGAGTTTTGTCCTTTCTGTGCTGCTCCAGCTCAGCCAGTTGGAAGCTCCACCTTCAGCCTGTGTCTTCCCTTCACAGTGGCAAAAACACCACGACAATCCACATGAGCTTGGCAAGCAGGAAGGCCGGGAGGGCCGCGGCAGCCTGGGTGCCATCACGGATCACAACAGCCTCAGGGTAAAGCGCAAGCGTAGGAGGCCAGCGAAGACGGAGTGCCCATCTCCGGCTCACCGCGGAGACAGCCACGAGGAAGGTACTCTTGGGAATGGCAGTAGGTTCCTGTGGGGTCAGGCTGCCCTAGGGGCCAAACTGCTGCTCCCCTGAAGCCTAATGGCCTCTGGAGCTGGGTTGGGATCCAAAATAGAGCTGCAACATTTTCAGACTCCCAGAATAGAGGAGGTTGGGAGCTCATCTTGTTCCACCCTGCTGCCATGGGCAGGGGCACCTTCCACTAGACCAGGTTACTCCTGGTTGAGCCTGGCCTTGGATGTTTCCAGGGATGGCGCATCCCCCGCCTCTCTGGAGAACCTGTGCCACTGTTTTACCACCCTCATTGTCAACAACTTCTTCCCTCTATCCAATCTAAACCAACCTCCGCTTGTTTAAAGCCATCCCCCTTGTCCCATCAGAGCAGCCCCTGCTATGGTGACACTGCACTGCCCTTCTCACATCACAGGTCTGTGCTCTGTTTTCTCAAGGCTTGGTTTTCCCCACAGGTTACTTGGAGAAGAAGCCCAAGAACAACTTCCGGGATTTCATTCCGGTGGTGCTGAGCAGCCGGACGCGCAGTCAGTCGGGTGAGCTGGTGCCCGGGCTCCCAGTGACGGTCCTGGTTGGACTGGGAGCATTCCCTTTTCACGTGGCCTTGTCCCTGCATTTTGTCCTGCTTTGAGGCTTTGCCTTGTGGATCCTCTAGGCTTTTTTGTCAGCTAGAAATCCCACTTTTTTGCAGGAAGCATTGCTGGCTCTTCTGCTGGTGTGACAGGAGAGTGTGATGTGAGTGGTCAGGAGATTTTACCATTGCTGGAGGAGGATCAGGAAGAAGAGGAGGAGGAGGAGGAGGAGGAAGAGGAAGAGGAGGAGGAGGAGACATCCTTGAAACATCGCAAGCTACGCAAATCCCACAGGACATCGCGCTGCCACAGCCGCAGGGACAGGGACAGGTCTGTGTCCGAGAGGAGCAGCTGTCACACGAGGAGGACCCGGGAGCTGCCCTGGAGAGCGGAATCACCCAGGCAGCTGTGGGAGCCCAATGAGGAGGAGGAGGAGGAGGAGGAAGATGGCCACATCAAAAGGAAGAAAAGGAGACGGCAGAAAAGTCGGAAGTACCAGACAGGGGAATACCTGACTGAGCGGGAGGAGGAGCAAGTGGGATATCCCCACCGGAGGCGGAAATCCAAAGCAGGTACAACCTGGGAAGGGGGTTCTGGTGCTAAACTGGGGACCAGCATGGGAATTTTTTGTTTTGTTACATGTGGAATTTTGGGGGGGATTTGGTTCTCAGGACTTTTTTTGTAATGATGAAACTCCCTCACTTTTAATGACTTGGTGGCTGCAGCATGGGCTGCTTCAATTGATCAGCTCTTCTTTCAAAAACATTTACAGTAAATTCCAGAGCAGTAAACAGCAATTTATGTGGCTAATTAAACACTGATCTTACCCTTGCATTAAGACAGAGGGCGTGGGAAAACGAGAATGGGACGAGGTAGCAGGGTGGAATATTTCTGGACAAGCAGGGCCCCTGGGAGCCGTGCTCAGCAGTCGGAGCTAACGCAGGGGGACGCGGAGCCATCCCCATCCAACTCGGCTGCTCTTGGCTTTGTCTTGCTTTGTGAGGGCGACTTGCAGACTTGCACCAAGGAGCACAAGGGCGAGAGGATTAGCAAGGGTGGAGCGATGGGGGAACCCCATCTGTGGTTTGTAGGTGTGAGGAGGAACATGCTGTGCCCACCTCCGTTCTGCCACTGCTCCTGCGCCTTCCCCTGCCACTGCCATGAAACCTAAATCCGTGATGAGCATGTCCCTGAGGGCAGCAGTCCCTGCGGTCCCCTCTCCCTGTGCAGGGACAGTCGAGGCCGTGGGATCCATCCGGCGGTGCGCGAGGCTCGGTGTGTGCTGGCGCTTGGCTGTGGCTCGTAGCTGTGTCCAGGGTCACACAGGTGACTTCGGGGGCAAAGCTGTCATGGGCAGCACTTGTGCCAGCCCTCTGTGTGTTTGGGCTGTGCTCTTGGAGGGCATGAAGTGGACACGGCCCCGTTGCCTTCTGCCACATCGGAGCTCAGACTGGCACTCCTCGGGAGAGGCGGAGGCGCTGCTGAGATGCTGTGGGGAGCAGAGGTGGCTGCTGTCCTCCCAGCAGCTGGTATCTGCTCCAGCACAGCGCTACACTATCCTGCCGTGTCTGGGAGCCTCTGTCAGACCAGGAACAAAGTTTCAAGTCGGCTTCCCGGTGTCTTGGCAACTCAAGGGCACTCTCAGGATGCCTCCTGTTCAGAACAGGAGCCTGGAAGGAGCTTTGAGTGCAGCAGCATTTGGGAGGGTTTGCCCCTGCCCTGGGGCTGGATTTAGAATCATGGAATCCCAGAAAAGCCTGGATTGGAAGAGACCTTAAAGTTCATCCAGTTCCACCCCCTGCCATGGGCAGGGACACCTTCCACTATCCCAGGGTCTTCCAAGCCCCATCCAACCTGGGTTTGGACACTTCCAGGGATCCAGGGGCAGCCACAACTTGTCTGATTTCTGTGCAGCTCTCAGAGATGGGCTGTTTGTCTTGCCTGGTGGCAGAGGTCTGGGTGACCTGAAGAAGCTCCTCATTCACATTTCTCCTTTAGATTGTAGGCACCGGAAGCAGAAGGAGTCTGGGAAGGGCAAAGGCACAGAGCTACAGCTGAGGAGCAGGCTATCCCCATCCCCCCGGAAATCTCAAGGACGCACGGACTTTCGGAATGGCTTCTTCCTGGAGCACTCCGACAGCTCTCCTGTCCAAGAAGAGCTGGAGAAACCATCAGGAAAACGCAAATGTAAAACCAAACACCTGGCAGGGATCTGTGACGAGGGGAAGGTAAGGCTTGAATGGATGAGGGGAGAAGAGGGAGAAGGGGACTCCCGTGAGTCATGGCCACATATGCCAAGGAGTTGTATTCCTTTCTTTCCCAGGGGAAAGGCTGCTGCAACCAGCCCAAAACGTGCTCTCTGAAGAAGCCCCAGGACTTGTGGACACTTTGTAAGTCCCATCGGGCCAGCCCGGGGAGTTCCCCTGAGTCGCCCCCGGCCCAGAACGTTCCTCCCGGAGCTCGGCGGCTGATTGTGAACAAGAACGCGGGGGAGACGCTCCTGCAGCGAGCAGCTCGCCTGGGCTACAAGGTGAGTCCTGTGCCACCCTGCGCGTGCCCCTGCTGCCCCACCTGGGCTGCTTGTCACAGCCGTGCTCTTGTCGTGCAGGACGTGGTGCTGTACTGCCTGCAGAAGAAGAGCAGTGACGTGAACCACCACGACAACGCGGGGTACACGGCCCTGCACGAGGCCTGCGCGCGCGGCTGGATCGACATCCTGCACATCCTGCTCCAGCACGGCGCCAACGTCAACTGCAGCGCCCAGGACGGCACCAGGTGAGCCGGGGGCACGCCCGGGGCACTGTGGGGCAGGGAGCAGGGTGGCTTCTCCAGGTTGGTCGTCGCTAATTTGATCTTAACCCAAACCAGAGCATTTCTTTAGCCAACTCCCGGCCCCTTTCTGCTTCTGCCCTTGCAGGCCTGTCCATGATGCAGTAGCGAATGACAACCTGGAAACCATGTGGCTTCTCCTTTCCTATGGTGCTGATCCCACTCTGGCCACATATTCTGGGCAGACAGCAGTGAAGTTGGCCACCAGCGATGTGATGAAGCGCTTCCTCTGTGGTAGGTGCCAGGCCTGGGGTCACAGTGCTCCTGTCCTTCCCCTCTGGCAGCGTACAGGGCCAAATCTGGGTGTCAAAGGGCTTGAGCAGAAACGGACTCAATCTTTAGCTCTGTCCTGTCACACAAGCATGTTTTTACCACCCAAACTTCAATTGTAGAATTGTATCTGTTTCCTGTATACGGTACAAGTCCCTTTTCAGTTTTCAGTGTGCAAGGAGACGGCTGCGCTGTGGTCACACAACTAAAGACAGTGCTCTGCTTGGAGACGCTGTTCCACAGTCCCTGGTTCTACTGCCTAACCTAAGCGAACAGATTTTTGTTCTAAATAATGCTGCTTTCTATGCAAAAAGAGCCCTGCCCAAATGCTGCTGCTGGCAGAAGGGGCCATTTTGGATCCCTATGGTTGCGTTCGGTGCCATTTGTGTACACACAAGATGAGTGTTGTGGCTTCTCCACAACAGCAAGGAAGGGACAGCCAGAGGTGGTTCCCAGACAGAGACAAGACAGAAGATCTCCGGTGTTGAAAAAACTCTGTTTGCCCACTGCCTGTGTGAGCTCCTCCAGGCTCAACTACTCACACAGGTTTTGGGGATGGTGATTTGGAGCTCAGGACTGCTCTAAGAATCTTTCTTTCCAGGCCACTTCACACTGTCTGTTGTTTTCCCTAGTCAGCTCCCATTTCCTGGTTGGGCCCCTGGGGTGATGCCCGCTCCTGAGCGGGGACACCCTTCCTGCAGCCATGGTTCAGCTTCTGCTGTAATGCCCAAGTGGGAAAAGCAGCAGGGGTGAAGCAGGTCCCCCTGGATCTGTGGGTATGCACACTGGGATGATGCTTTGAGCCATTAACCCTCTTGATTTCCTCTCTCTAGATTACCTGTCAGATCTGCAGGGCCGCAGTGACGGAGACCCTCGGACAGCCTGGGATTTCTACAGCAGCTCCGTGCTCGGTGAGTGCAGTGCGGGCCGGCTCAGGGGCAGCAGGGCAGGGGCTGATGCCATGTAAAACACATCATTCCCTCGGGTCTGGCCACATGCCTCCCCACTCACGCTTTGGGTAGAGACCTTGCCCTGCTGATACATGCTGGGAGTCGCTCCTGGAAGGGGCTGCTTTGGGAAGCTGAATATGTGCATCCCTTGGAGTGCGGGACTGGGCACCAGGTGCTGCTGGTGATTCCCGAGCATGGGAACAACCCTTTGGTTGTCAATCCCGAGCATGTCATTCTTGTAGCAGTTCTTGTTGCTCTCCTGCTAACCAGTCACCAAGGAAGGTGAAGGACATACTCATTCCTTCAAGGTGTACAAGTCTTGAACTCCCAGGTTCCCAGAGCTGCCCATGCCTCTCGTCTGCTTTGGAGGGGAGATGTTCATCCAGGGGAGGTCCTGTTCTTACAACACCAGGCATTTCCCAGTGAAGGGCTGACTTCTGCCTTTACTGTCACTTCCTCAAAACTGTGCTTACAGTGGAAGAAGTTCTGGATCTGGCATGGGCCTGTGGCACACTAGAGTCCCTCCAGCCTGTTCCAAGTTCAGCGCTCCCAAGCCCTCCATAAGGACTTGGAGTATTGCAGGTTGAGAGGCTGCTTGTTGGTTGTAGTTACTCACCTCCATAACTTCCAACATCCTTCTAGAAACAAAAAAGACCTGATACATTCAGGAGGGTGCTCTTGGTAGAGGACTTGTCCTTGGAGGACCCTGATGTCTTTCCATTCCAGAACAGGAGAAATTCTGCGCTCCTGAGAGCACTGTTTGTAGGCTGCTGCACCTCAGCCCTGCCAAGGGAACAGTTCGAACCTCAACCTCCTTCCTCAGAATTTCTCACTCTCGAAGCTGTCACAAGCCTTTACAAAGAAAAATAGCTGTTCTTTGTGGTATTTTTAAAGATACTACCCCTTTTGATTTATCACTGATTCCCACTTGGATTTCTCTGATAAACAAGGAAGGAAGATGGTGTGTGAATTTGTGGGTAGAAGAGTTTGGCTCTCTTTGGTCACTACTCAGTTCCTGGTTGCCCAGAGCGCTTTTTGCTTGAGTTCTGGTATCTCCCTGTGTCCCATTTGTCAGTGTCCCTTCCCTCTGGAAGCTCCTGGCTTGGGATGTAGGCTGCTGTCTTCCCACATTTCAGTCCTCCACCCCTATAGGCAAAAAGAAAAGGATTGTTTTTCAGTAAGCAAACCATCACTGACTCTTGGGTGTTCCTTGGGGGTGGAGGGGGACTGGAATGCCACAGTGGTGGCAGTTCACTGCCCAAAGGGCCTTACTTGGACCCTTGGCTAGCACGTGGAAAATCTCCACAGGAAGGGCTGAGCATTGCAATTCTTTTCCTGCCCCTGGACCTTAGTTGAGCTTTTCAGAGTATCTCTTCATTTGAGAGTGGTGAAAGACCACCACCTCTGTGAAACACATCCAGCCTCTTCCAGTTGAAACACATCTTTCCAGACGAAACATATCCAACCTCTTCCCCTTCCACTTCACACCGAGTTCTGGCCACTGGGGATGTGTCTCTGCTGGGTCTCTGTCACTCACATGATGCCATCTGCCAGGTTTTTCTTCTCTCCTGGGCAACCTGAAGCTGTTAACAAGTCAGACAATCCCACACTGATCTTCCTCTACCCTCCCCTGGAAGCATCATTTCATCCTTGCTGTCGTGGAAAGTTCCTTCCAGTGTTGGTTGGGCTGATGTCACACCTCAGGTGCTTTAACAGGTACCTCTGGGGAGGACAGAGGTTCTTCCAGACATGGAATGATGATCCCTGGAGAAGTGTCAGCTGCACAGAAGGTTCTGGAGCCCTGTGGCTTTGATGTTGCTTGTGGGATATTTCCAACTTTGGCTGAGGGAGATCCCAAGGTGGAGCTGCTGTCTGAGGGCTGGGCATGCCGTCCCTCCTGCTGCCCCATCCACGGGGCATTCCCAGTGCTGCCTTTGGGAGGCTGCCTGGCAAGGCAGGAGCCAACCCAGCTGGGAAGGGATCCCTTACCCTGCCAGGTCTGTTTCCAGCAGGCACAGGAAGGGACCCTCCTCCCCATCCGCCTGGGATCAGTTTACAGCAGCAGCAGCTGCGGTGCCAGCCCCGCGACACCTGCGCCATGCCGGACACTGCCAGAGCCGCAGAAAAAGCAGGATGCCCAAGCCTGGGACACGGGGCTGGTTTCTTTACAGCCTGTTTACTGTGTGTCCTGAAATGTCCCTTTCTGGCTCAGGTACCTCAGCAGTCGCCTCGGGTCACCTGGAACAGGTACAGCCCAGGGCAGGGAAGTACCTGCTTCTGCTCTGGAATAACCGAGCTGCTCTCAATCATCACAGGCAGCAAACTACTCTCCCCCTCTGGTGGATCAGTCCTTTGAAATCTCCCTTTCCATCAGCTCCACCAGCTGAAGCACTGTACGTCCCTCAGGATACAGGAGAAATCCCAGGCCCTGCTTGAGCTGTTCCTATTCTTTGAGGCAGGAATGCTGTCCACATTTTCCTTGAGGTCTGCAACTCTCTGGGGGCAGAAGGATAATGAAGGAAGCCAGGGTGTGGGATCTCCGAGGTGTGGAAAAGTCATCAGTGTCCTGCACTTGGTGCTGCTGGAGCTCCAGACACAAAGTCCCAGTCCGGGGTTTGTGTCCACCTGGGACAGGCATTGTTGTGCCTGATTGTCTCCCTCGGTGGTACAGAATGTTCCTGTCCTTGTCCCAGCCTTTGCACGGGCAGACAGACGGGACTGAGCTTTCAGGACAGACACTGAGCCCTATTTTTGCCACGTTAAATGCATTTAATTATTTTTTTTCTGAGTTGCTCAGGAAATCTGAGGTTTTTCAGTGATGGCATCTGAGCTTTGCCAGCGGCAACATTGGATCAATAACTACATCACTTATTTTTGTCCTTTTCTACAGCAAGTTTTGACGATTTCAGCACTCTGTTTCTTAGAGAATTTTTTCCCTTGGCAGCAATAGGAAATAACTGTTTTTCCCTGAGACCCTGCCTGTGCCAGTGTCTCCTGTCATCTGCTGTTGTTCCTCTGTTGGAATCCCACTCGTGCTGGGTGAGCAGCCGAGTGTGTGAAGCTTCCTCGTGCAGCACACCAGAAGATATTTTTTTTTTCAGCCTTTTCTCTCGTGTGTGGGGTTGAACTTTTGCATGATTGGTTTATTTGCTATGGGGCACGCTGGGCCTGGCTGCTCTCTGTAGAATCTAAACTCTCTTTCCTGGAAGTTTTTGGAGTTCTCCTGTATTATCTCAGTGGAACAAAACCACTCTGCAAACCTAAGACTATTCACACCTCTTCATAATAAAATCCAGGCAGCAAACTTTTCTTCAACAGGAGCTTTTCAGATGGGTAAATAGGAAAATTACCTGGTATTAAATGGTTTTGGATCCAGCCTGCTGTTCTCCATCCCCTCTGGACACAGATCCTGCTGGAGCTCAGGTGCCTCCTGGAACAGCCAGGCAAATTCTCTAAGTCATAGAATCATGGAATGGTTTGAGTTGGAAGGGACCTTAGAGACCATCTTATTCCACTCTTCTGCCATGGCAGGGACACCTTCCACTATCCCAGGTTGCTCCAAGCCCTGTCCAACCTGGCCTTAAACACTTCCAGGGATGGGGCAGCCACAGCTTCTCTGGGCAACCTGTGCCAGGGCCTCACCACCCTCACAGGGAAGAACTTCTTCCATATATCCAGCTTAAATCTCCCCTAATGCTTTTAGCTTGCTTGGATTAGTCTCTGGTGGCACAGCCTTGCTGTCCTCACTGGGGATGGGTGCTGGCTCCCCTGGGCCACCTGCTGGAGGTTCTGAGGGTGGGATCTGGGTGGAGAAGCTCTCGAGGAGCAGAGCGCTCGCTGTGCCTTCCTTGGTAGGGCCTGTGCAGGCAAAGCCTCTCTACATCCACCTCCCACCTCGCTGCTCCAGGCTATTCCAGGCTGGGGAGGTCTGTGCTGACATGGGAGAGGGGCCAAGGTCATTTTGGAGAGAGTCTGGGCTCTACCAGTGGGGTGGCTCGTGATGCAGGCTGTGCCCCGTCCCAGCTGTGGGACCAGAGCACACCTGAGCTTCCTGCCACGACTCAGGGTGTTCTTTCCACCTCACCTGGTCAGTGAGCAATCCCTCTGTGCAGAGCTTGCTCCACGTTCCTCTGGGACGAGGGGCTGGAGGGGAGCCGGAGCGGCTGCGGGAATGTGATGGAAAGGTGCCCGTGGGGTCGTGGCAGGGGCCAGGGAGTGCCAGCGCTGGCTGGTGTGTGACTGAGCAGTGCCAACCTCTGTCCTGTTGCAGAGGGGAAGGACACCATCGGCTGTGACCTGCTGCTCAACCCTCCGGGGAGCTCAGACCAGGAGGAAGAGGAGCAAGAAGCAGATAACTTCATGTTTGAGTTCTCAGACAAGCCGCTGCTTCCCAGCTACAACCTCCAAGTGTCCGTCTCCCGGGGGTGAGTACCTTTCCCTGGAGCACAGAGCAGGGTGGCTGCAGCCCCAGCATGGGTGGCAGCACGTCAGTCGTTCTGGTGGGGTTAAGAGCTGCTCGTGTATCTCAGGTGGTTTTTTTCATAGAGTCATCACAGAATCCCTGAATGGTTTGGGTTGGGAAGGGCCTTACAGCTCATCCCATTCCATCCCTCTGCCATGGGCAGGGACACCTTCCACTATTGCAGGTTGCTCCAAGCCCCATCCAGCCTGGCCTTGGACACTTCCAGGGATCCAGGGGCAGCCACAGCTTCTCTGGGCAGCAGAGGGGAAGTTGTGGCTGTGGCACAGGGGAAGTTGGGGAAGCAGCACCTGTCTTGGCACAGCCTGGAACGTTCTTAGGGAGCAGGAAAGGCTCATCAGGGTTCCCCACACCCTCCATGGCCAGGCACATCCTGCTGCCCTGCATGTCCCTGTGCCGTGCCTGTCAGGAAGCTCCCCTCTCTCATCCTTGTGATCCTGCTCCTAGCCCCATTTTCCTTCAGCAGCAGCTCACACTGATGGCTCTGAGAACTGTTTCCCTTCCATTATGGCTAAATCAGTCCCAGCACTGGAACAATGTTCCCACCTGCACCCCCTGTGACACGGTGGCTGTTGCTGGGGCAGAAGGGTGACTTGGAAGAGGCAGCAACCAAAGCACCGCTCTTCTGTTCAGCAAATTTCTGTGCCTGCCAGTGTTTGTCCACGCAGAAGGACACATGCAGCATGCCCTCCAGCAATAAACCACATCAGAAGCTCCATTTCCTGACATGTGGCTTATTCCTGGCAGGGAAGCTGCCAGGACCTTGTTGAAGGCAGGACTTTCACACCGCTGTCCCTGCCTGGCTGTGAGTGTTTTAAAAAGCTGTGACCTGCGAGGCCATGATGAAACCCCAGTCCGTGGGCTCCTGAGGGGAAGCAGCCCATGGAGAACAGTGCCAGGGTCAGAGGGGAGGGCCGGCGTGCCAGGAGTGGGAGGCAGGGGCGTGGGCACGGTGCCTGCAGCCCCCTCCACCCCTGTAACCTGCCGTGCTCTTGCCATCCTCGCAGGCCCTGCAACTGGTTCCTGTTCTCCGATGTGCTCAAGCGGCTGAAGCTGTCCTCCCGCATATTCCAGGCCCGCTTCCCGCACTTCGAGGTGGCCACGCTGCCCCGGGCAGAGTTCCAGCGCCAGGTGTCCCTCAGCCAGGTGCTGGCACAGGAGGAGGTGCCGGCGAGCCCCGAGCTGGCGCCGGGCACGGCAGAGACTGTGGAGCTGGTGCACTACGAGCCCGAGCTGCTGCAGCTGCTGGGCTCGGCCATGGAGTACCAGGCCTGGAGCAGCTGACGGGGACAGGCCACTCCCGGCATCACGAGGCAATAATAAGGACCAAGGGGAAGCAGCTCTCTCAGCGCCAGCAGCAGGGACCCGAGTCTTTGAGCAGCCGCTCCTCCTCTCCTCAGGGTCCCCGCCAGCTGGGGAGGGAGGACCCTCGCCTCCAAGGACTTCCCGAGGTCCCTTGGCCACGAGCAGTGGCGGTCGCTGCCGCCGCCTCATCCAGCTCCGGTGGGTGATGGAACCCCGTGCACGGGGCTCAATGGGGCAGCGAGGGGTGGGAGCCGCCGCCCCTCCCCACCGGACCCTACAGAACTGCGCCTCTCTGTTTGCCCTCCCCCTCCCAATGTCTTCCATAGTATTTATTTAATTAGTATTTAATTTGTAATGTTTTCTTTGTTTTTGCTGAGTCTGTATCACTGTGATGGTGAGCTCCGGGCTATGGGATGAGGCCGTCCCCCGCCCCTCTCCAGCGTGCCCCGAGGCCAGCCGGGCCTAGGGGTTCCCGTCCCTCCCTGGCAACAAGCCAGGGGACAGCCCCTTCCCTTGGCTTCGGAGCTGGCTCCTGCTGCCCGCGCTCAGCCCCAGCCGGGAGCCAGCCCCACTGCTCCATCCTCTCCCGGGCTCCTTCCTCCATCTCATTCGTGCTGCTGCTCCCTGTTCGCGGCGGCTGCCGCCCGGGCAGGCGCGGCCCGCGGCCCCCAGCGCGTCCCCCGCTTCGGCAGCTTGTGCCCCGCCCCAGGCTCTGTCCCCCCGGCAGGAGCCCCCTCCTCGCCCCGCGCCCCGCAGGTGTCCCGGGAGCAGCTCTCTGTGCGGGAGCGGGTGCGGGCGGGCTGCTCCGCCTCGGGGCCGGTACAGTTTTATTGTACAGGTGCTAACAGGACTGAGGTCGGGACAATCGGGGAATTTCTGGCTCTCCCCGCTCCGCAGCGGGAGCCTTGGGTGGGTTTTTCTGTTGGTTCGTTTTTCTTTGTGTTGTGTTTCTCCCCAGCCAGGGCAGGCGTTTCCCCCCTTGGAGCCCCGCTGCCAGCCTTCCCCCGGGGGCCTGGCAGCACCTTCTTTAAGCCGAGGGTTTTTTGCCTTTGGGTGTGTATTCTGGTTGCTCTTTCTGATTTCTGTTTTATTATATGCAGCAACAGGCTGTGGTGTCAAAAACACTGATGTACAGAAAAAACCTGCATCAGGCTCCCTGGCTCCTGCCTTTTTTTCCGTGTCCAGGCAGATTTCCGTGCATGTCAGCCTGAGCCTGTGGCTCAGGGAAGGGAGAGGGGAAGCTGTATGGCCTGTGGAACCGGCAGGGCCCATGCCTCTGCACAGCTGGAAAAACAGGGAGACTCCACTGCTCCTCCCAGCTTCCTGCCTGACCCTGGTGCTGGGAACTCTGCAGCCAGGCCCAGCCATCCCCAAACACAGATTCGGGGTAGCCCTGTCTGGTGCCAGCACCCCCAGCCCGTGCGTGGGGCAGCCGGTCCCTGGCTGGCTTTACTCACCCCTGTGGGAGCAGGGGGAGCTCGGTGCTGCGGTTTTGTTATTTGTCTCCTTAGAAAGGGCAGCAGGAATGCCCTGATGGCAGGACTAGGAGGAAAGCTTTGCCCACGCATCACCAAGGAGGAACTCCCCAAAGTGCTACAGGAGCAGCCAAGGCAGGTCTTAAAAAGAGGGGAGAGGGGCTCATGCAGGTGCTCCTACCCCCGCACTGAGGAGGTTCCTCGTGAGCCTGAGGAGGTGCAGGGAGGAGCAGCCTGAGGGAAAACTCACCAAATTTATGATCTGAAATGGTCACTTGGAGGCAGGTGGGTGGCAGGGAGCTGATAAGGTTCAGTTGAGGGCTGGCCACCGGCACCAGCCCAGGGATCTGAACCAGAGGAGCTGGAGCACCTGAAGCCTGGGAGAGGCCGAGGGCACGGGCTCTGCTTGGCTGGAGGAGCATAGGGGCTCTCCTGCTCTGCACAGGCCTTACCTGCAGCCGTCTTTCTTCTGATGGACCAGGCACAGGTGGGGCCAATTAGAGAAATGAAATATTTTATTAGAACTGACTCATCTCAATGAGCCATGGCCAACAGTAGGGCGGCAGTGCCATCCATCCCCACTTCTCTGGTGTGCCACGCTCAGGACGCTGTGGCCGCTTGGAGCAGCGGCTGTCCCTGGGAGCCCAAAGGGCGCTGGCAGCATGGGGCACGTTCTTGGGCTGTCCAGCCACGCAGGAGCGCCAGGATGCCCTGTGGAACAGGGAGAGCTGCTGCTGGCGAGCCAGGGCATCAACGCCTGTCGAGGGAGCAGACCTGTGGGCCTTGGTCTGTGTTCCCCGGTCAGTGATTTGAGGAGAAGCTGAATTCTCCTCTTGTGTTGGAGTCTCTATCTCTTGGTCAGCCATGAGGGGAGCAGTTGAATTTTTCTCCTCTTCTGCCACGTTATCTGTCTGTGTCCCCTGCTCGGCATATTGAGCAGCTGAATCCACCTCTTGTGCCCAGGTCTCAGTCTGGGTTTCCTGCTCGACACGGTGGGAGGCCTCTCTCTGTGGGCCAGGAGATGGTTTCCTCGTGGAGTCCTGGAAGGAGAGTGGGGGATTTGCAGAGGTCACCCGGCTTCCCCCATCAGCAGCTGCTGGGACAGGGGTGTAGGAGATGCTGGGCCTGCAGCGCTGCAGCGCAGGGGAAGCCTCGTCCGGCAACCCGGGCTTGGCCCTCACCGGTTCCGGCCCCACCAGGCTGCTGCAGGCCCAGCAGCTTCTCGCGGGCCGGCGCTGGCCACGGGCTGCGACTCTGCTGGCCGGGATGGCCGGCTGCGAGGAGCCACCGGGACGGGCCCTGCGCCCCTGCGGGCCTTGGCCCCGCGGCCCCTCGGCCGCGCTCCCGGTGCCCCTGGAGCTCAGGGTGCTGCGGGGCGGTGTCAGCCGGGGCAGGGAGCGGGCCTGGGTGCCCCGGGTACTGCGGGGCGGTGTCAGCCGGGGCAGGGAGCGGGCCTGGGTGCTGCGGGGCGGTGTCAGCCGGGGCACGGAGCGGCTCTGGCTGCCCCGGGTGCTGCGGGGCGATGTCATGCGGGGCAGGGACCGGCTCTGGCTGCCCTGAGGCTGCCGCTGCCGCAGCTGTGGGCGGGAGGAGGAAGAGGTGTGCGATGGAGGCAGCTGCCTGGGCAGGGTGCTGGTACGCCTGGCGCCATCCTCCCGTTGGCCTCTCCCCCCATCTGTCAGCTGGCGCCTCTCCTCAGGGCTCTGGGGGGTTGGGTTCTGCTCCTCCATGGCTCCTTTTCCACAGCTGTCCTGGGAAGCTGCTGCTTCCTGAGCAAGGTGTTCTGCTTGAGTGGGTACCCCAGGGCAGCTCCTGAAATACCCCAGGGGCAGGATGTGGCCCTGCAGTGTCACAATGGCCCCTGGGGGCATGAGGCCCTGCGGCGTCACAATGGCCCAAGGGCACCGGGAGGCCCCGCATCACCCATGGCAGTTGTCAGGTGTGTTGGGTTTGCATGGCCAGGTTCTGGGAGTGATGGGGCTACAGAGGTGGCCTTTGTGAGAAGTTGCCAGAACCTTCCCCCACATCCGGCAGAGCCAACGCCTCCGGCTCCAGGACGCACCCACTGCTGGCCAAGGCTGAGCCCAGCAGAGATGGTGGTGAAACCTCGGTGATAAAAGATTTAACTGCAGCCCATGGGAAGGACTCTGGCTGGAGACGTTCAGGGAAAACTGGCTCCCGTGGGAGGGACCCCACGCTGGAGCAGGGAAAGGACTACGACCCCTCTACCTGAGCAGGGACAGAAACAAGGTGTGATGAACTGACCATGGCCCCCATTCCCCCTCTCCCTGTGACGATGGGAGGGAGGATGGAGAGCCCAGGAAAGAAAGGGGGGGGGGGAAGCATTTTTAAGATTTCTACTTCTCATCATCCTGCTCTGATTTTGATTGGTAATTGATTTCCCCAAGTCGAGTCTGTTTCGACAGGAGAGCCTGCAGGCCTGCTCACTCTCCAGTGGGAATTCCTGCAAGGAAAGAGGGAGTTCTGCAGGCTTCTCCAAGGTCGGCACAAGGGAAAACCGACCCCAGTGGGCAGCACGTTCCCCTTCCCTCACCAGCCAGGCAGCGGTGCAGGAAGGAGCAGGTGACTAGAACAATCTGACTTTATTGGTGCAAAACACTGGGCTCGGGTGAGTGGAATATTCCCAAGTGCTCCCAGGAAGCTGCCCAAGGTGAAGGGGTGCACGCAGCCCACTCCCTCCTGGCGTTCCTGCTGCCGAGTTCAGTCTTCATGGATGTTGAAGAGTTTTGCTACTTCGTTGAGGTCCTCGTGCTCCTCCCCGTCTTTGATGATCTGGAGGAAGGAGAACACATTAAATCCTGCACATCCCATGTAGAGCCAGGGCTGCAGGACTGTCACAGCCAATGCCAGTAACTCCTTGGATCCTCTCTGAAGCACCAGACTGAGACAGCCACAACATGACAGCACTTTCTACACCCAAATTCACATGGGAGTCTTAAATGTACCATCACCTGCCTACAGCAACAGCAGGAAAACCAACCTCCTGTCCCTGTGGGATTTGTTTCTGTGTTTCCCTTTACAGCCAGGGAGAGCAAGTGTTTTAAAAAGTGATTCAGCTCTGCAAAGGTGAGCCTGGCACTAACCTGGAACCAGGATACCTGGCTTGAACCTGCAACTTTTAGACAAGATGAAGAGACCATGGATTTAGGGTGTAAGGGCTGCTAAGGGAGGGAAGGAGGGATGGGAGGGAGGAGAGCAGGAAGACAGGTAGGGAAGGCAGGAAGGAAGGCAGGAAGGAAGGACATACCAAAAAGCAGAGGGACAGCTCCCCTAATTCACCCAAACAGTGCTCCCATCTGCCTTTCTTTATCCTCACTTTGAATGGGCAGATTGATTTTTCCACAAGAAAAGCCCCGCTCTAGCAAACCCCCTCGCCCTGCACTGACCTTCCGAGCAATGGGCATTCTGTTGAAGATGTTCCACAACACGATTCCCACCACGACTTTATCCCTGAGGTAGAAAATGACACCTTTGCCGTAATCTTCTCCTTGCTCTGGGACTTGAGGCGTTGGTGAAGAGCTTTGAGAGATCTGAACTTCTGAGGCTTCCGCTTCCGTTTCGCTCTCGGATCGAATTCCAGTCCCTGAGGCAGAGACAGGAGGAGTCACACACCCAGTGCAGGACATGTGATGATGGCAGCAGACTCGAGAGCAGGAGCCTGAGGTGTTTCCCTTTGAGTTGTGTTCCCCAAAAGTTAAGTTTCATGAACACAAGGATGAAACAATCCCGACATGGAGCACAACACTGACAGTTCCCAACTTCCACCCCCAAATGCAAAGGACAGCACAGTCTGCTTCCTGCAGGCAGCAGATACAAAAGAAACATGCTTGGATCCCATCTCTGTTATCCCAAACTGATCATTTTATTGCTACGGAGGAGATCAAACTTCCCTGGGAAAGTTTACATGTCAGTAGAGGCGTTCCCTGACATCTTCTTGGAGGAATGTTGTGTTTTCATCACATTTTAATATCAAAGCCAGCCTTTAAAGCTTGGTCTAGAAACGAGACAGCAGATTGCTGTGTCCTCGTGCTCTCAGAGGTCAGGGTGACTCTGTGGTCCCCACACCAGCACGTGCAGGAGCTCCCCAGTCCCTACCTGACTGTTCTGTTGCACTTTTTGGGGTGTCCTTCGCTGTCGCCTTGGCAAACACTCCCACTGTGGGCAAACTGCTGTCCACGAGGCCGATGGCTTCGTACCCCACGTTGGGGCCCAGATCACTCCTAGGAATGAAGTGGAAATAAAGTAATTTGTAGCATTAGTGAGACAAATCCAAGGCAATTCCATCCATCCATCCTCCACTCCTTACTCCAGCGTGGTATGGGCGATGCTGGACACAGGCTGACCTTGGGCACTGCCAGGGATCATGGGGCAGCCACAGCTTCTCTGGGCACCCTGTGCCAGGGCCTGCCCACCCTCAGAGGGAAGGATTTCTTCCATATATTGAACCTAAATGTCCCCTCTGGCAGTTTGCAGCCACTCCCCCTTGTCCTGTCACTCCAGTTCCTCTCTCCTTGCAGCTCCTTCAGACACTGGAAGATGCTGTGAGGTCTCCACACAACCTTTTCTCCAAGAGGATGAGGATCCTGAGCATGCTGACAAAATGCATGAGGAATTCCTGTCATTTCCCAGCTTTTCAGCACGGGGGAAGGAAGTGTCACTCTGTGAGGGCTGGCACAGTGTGACACCTGCCAACAAACACGGGGCTGCAACTCACAGCCCTCCTTCACCTGCATCTGGTCATGGCTGAGAGCATCCCATGGGAAAGCACCCCTGGGAAACGGCTCTCTCTGTGTCCTTAGCTGCACCTGATGACCTCTGAAGTTCTTCCCAGCCTCAAGGATTCTGTGGCTCTGTTTCTTGTTTAAAAGTGAAGTGAGAAATGCTCTGGGCCCCAAGTCCAGGCAGGACAGACCAAGAGTTCAGGTAAATGACAGCAGGTCATAAATAAGTATTTCTGTGGGGATTTCCCTGAGAAAACTGGAACTCTTTTACCCGTATTTGAAATCCTGTTAACAAACAGGATTTGGGATTTTTGATTGGGCTAAGAGCCTTTTGGATTTAATTTTTTGTGGGGCTTTTTTTTGTTTTGTTGTTCTGTTTTCATTCATTTTGTTTTAAAAAGAACTTCAGGAAAATATAGGAAAATTGCCCATTTTCCTGATACCTCTCTCTGGAAAACAACTTTTCAGGTACACCTGGATGCAGCAATGCTTTGCTACTAAAGCATCAGTTCAGCCAAGTGCAACACTCAGACCCATACACTGGGCTGGGGAACTTCAGATAATCCTAACAGAAAAGCTGCTGCTAGATTCAACCTGTAAATCAGTCTGCTCTGAGGAAAGGGCTGCTCTGTATTGCTCCTTGCTCTGCGGAATGGGACTCGTTCAGGGAGAAACTGGGATCTGCAGGAAGGAAAAACACTTGAGGGAGGTGAGGGCAGAGCAGCAAACGCTCAAACACCTCCCCCGCCCTGAGCTGTAGGAACATGAAGCTGTACAAGGTGTTTGCTGAGGTGATTTCACTCCCCTTGGGAAACAGACACTTCCCAAGGTGTATCTTGTCCAAGCTCCTGCAACGTGGCCACGCAAGGAATCCCCAAAGAGGAAAGGACCATTACCAGAACATGGACTGGTGCCAGTAGGGCTTTGCAGCTCCTGTCATGTTTTCTCCAGCCAGTCTCCCGCTCACCACGGCGTGGTCGTGGTGCTCCACGCGCCTCCGGCCCAGTTTGATGTCATAAAAGCAGGCAGCATCCCCTGCCTTGGAGAGAACCATCCCGTGAGCCCCGGGACAGGGACAGCTTCCGTTAGTGCCCAAACAAAACACATCGGGAAGAGAACAAATGGAACAAGGAACGGAGTTTTTCTGGCAAACCCCGAACACCACCACTACCTCATCCCACTCCCTGGACTACACAACTCCCAGTTTCTCAGCATTTTTCACCGATCCTTGGAAAAATAAGCCAGCATGAGGTACGTTTTCCAGAGGAATCAAAGTCTCAACGCCCACCAAGGGACTCTTATGCAAGCGAGCGATCCAGGCTATCTTTAGGTTACCCCAACTCCTCTTACACAGCATAAATATTCCAAACTCGCCGTGGTTACCACGGCAACGAGGCGGCTGCAGCGCCTGACCAGGCTCTGGGCCTGCGCTGCACCGCTCTCCTTACTCTCCTCACTCGCTCCCGTTCACCCCGGTCACCTCCTGCGTGTGCCTCGCGTGTCCCGCTGCGGCAGTGGCAGCGGCAGCTGTGCCCACACTCACCACCCAGATGTTGGAGCGCGCCTGCAGCTCCGCATTCACCCGGAACCCCCCGAAGTCCGAGTCCACCTCCAGCCCCGCTGACTTGGCCAGCTCCACGTTAGGCTCCAGCCCCACCGCAGCCACAATGTGATCCGTCTCCACCTGTTTGGGGATGCAGAATTAGGAGACGTCGATTCCCTGCGTGCCCCTGCAAACGCTCCCCTCTCCCTGCTTTTCCATTTACCTTCCGGCCGTCCTTCAGTTTAATCAGCAGCCGGTTGCCGGACACAGAGACGGATTTGACCACGGCATTGGGCAGGACGTTGACCCCCTCTGGAAACGAGCACAGACACCTCACTGCCTGCTCAGGGCTGGGCAGATCCCACCTGCAGCAGGTGGCTGCTGCAGACAGATCCAGGCGAGGAACCAAGACAGAGCCCACCCGAGCTTTGCTGCATGTGCTAGTGCAGCTCTGGGGGAAGCACGAGGAGAAACCCAGCTAAAACATCTGAAAGCTGCTTAAATGACAATCCAAAGTACATCTTATGTGATGACAAGGCCACATCCGAAAGAATTCCCTAAAACAGGTGTTCAGGAACTAAGGACGCTCAATTACCTATTGCTGTGTCACAGCCAGACCCAGAGGTCCAACAAAGCAGCTTCCAAAAAAGAAATTAACTCAGACCTGTGGCTATCAGGCGCTGCAATCCATACCCAATGACATTCCTCCTCCCTCTCTCCCTCTCCGCTTCCCAATGCACAGGATTATTTTGCACTTAATGCAGCAAATGGAAAAAGGTGTCTTGGATCTTACTGACGTTACCAGCCAAACACTACAGCACCTGGCCTGCCTGACCCAGGTGTGTGCACGGGCACAGAGATCATTCCAGGGAAACAGCCCCAGGGAAGGAAAGCCCCACTGGCATTGGCAAGCCTGCTTGCTCAGCCTTCCCAGAGGAACTGCCAGGGGTTCACGGCAGCCCCGTGCTGCCCAAGCTGCCTTAACTGCAACCTCCTCTGTGCTGCACCTGGGCCACTTGCAGGGCCCAGCCTTCCCAAGGCTGCAGGGACAGAAGGGAGCTGGATGTCCCCAGGAGCAGCTGCCCAGCAGCCACCAGCCCAAACCCGCTTGGCAGCTTCACCTCTTCGGACTTTCTCCGTGGTCCAGTTGCTCAGGTATTCGGGCAGGACTTTGCCCATGTTGCCGTTCTCTGGAAACAGCTGGATCACCTCCAGGCCTCGGGTTCGTGCTGGAAGGGAAGCACGGAGCAGCAGGATGAAGAGCAGCAGCAGATGTCGGGACACACACGCTTTACTTTACACAAGGAGCTCGACAGAAGTTTCCAAATCTGGGAGTTCTGACTCCCCAGGAGTCACAAAGTGACTGACCACTGCTTCTCATACACCTGCAAACTCTACATAACAGCCTTTTCGGGGAAATGCTTGGTATTTTGGCAAAAACTTCAAAAAATTACCATAAAGGCACTACTCACACACTGACAGTCAGAATCCAGCTGCTCACCACCTCTTTGAAATCATAGAATGCTTTGGGTTGGAAGGGAGCTTAAAGATCATCCAGTTCCAACCCCAGAATCATAGTTTGAGGGTGGCTTTGAGCACAGAGAACAAATGTGACTTTTCAGAGGGTGGAATGACTTTGCAGCTCGCACTGGCCCGCAGAGCTCCCACCTCTGTGGCCAGGGGCTGCTGGGCAGCTAATGAGGGAGCAACTGGGAGAGCCTCGGCCACACAGCCAACAAAGCACCCGTGTGTTGTTTCCTTCAGGCAAACACAGAGTCTGTGCACAAACCGAGCAGCTGGGGACTGAAAAGAAGTTTCTGAGGTGAGGCTGCTGCCACTCAGTGCCTGTCACAGCTGGGGACACACGCTCACCTCTCCTTCCCAGAGCACAGGCCAGCTCGCTGCCGAGGAAACCACCACCAATAATTGTGATGGACTTGACTTCCCTGGAAATCTTCTCCAGCCTTCGGAAGTCCTCGATCTGAAAGAACATTTACCCCCATTTCCAATCCTCTCTAACAGGAATGGCAGCAGAAAGCATTTGTCTCTAGTCTCTCCCTTTGAAATAAGAGTGACTCTCCCCAGCTTGGAAAAGGAGATGTGTTGCTCCTTCCTCCTGTTTGCCTGGTGTGTAGAAAAACCTCCCTGGATTCCTAAAGTCTGTGCAAGCTTTTCCCTGTCCAGGAAATCTCAAATGCCTGCATTTTCCCTACATTTCAAGGGCAACTACAATAAAACTTCTAAACTCAAATGTCCCACAGCACACGCAGTACAAGGATGCCACAGCTCACACCATCCATCCCTCCCTTCCCCACTGAGCAGACCACACCTCAGGGCAAGTCCAGCACAGAACACAAGACTCCCATATGCCTTCTTATTCCCAATCCATTCCCTGAACATGACTAAGGAGAAGGCTGCATGCTTCTTCTTCCAAATCCCACATTTTCAAGTAAAGTGGAGTTTGCCAAAAAAAAAAAAAAAAAAAAGGAACTCTGCAGCAAGTTCCAGAAGATTTTGGCCACGTTCAATGGCTTTTATTCACTTTGGAAGGTGCAGCAAAGTCACACAGGAGGGAAACTTTAAAAAATACCTAAACCCCATAATCCACACACTATTACAGCTCTCAGGCTGAGGCAAGCAGGTGAGTGGTTGAGGAGACTCTACCCTGGTTTCCTGCCTGGGAGAAGGAATAAGCAGCCAATGGATTCCTGGGCACCGTCTGAGGGAGGCACTGCCAAGGCAGGACTGTCCAGAGCCAAAGCAGAAGAGTTTAAAAACTGAAAGCAGTGGTAGGTGGCTCTGATTCATTCAGCCTCACCCAGCTGGCAGCACCTGAGGTTACCTTTCGAAACAGGGTCAGCCTTTTCTGCACGTCCTTTCCTGCTCGTTCGATGGCAGGCAGGTTCCTTGGGGATCCCCCTGGACACAAGGAGAGAAGAGAGACCAGTGACACCACGGCCATGGTACTGGAGATCCAGACAGTGCAAAGCTGTCTCGGATCTCGACTGTGCTTCCCAAACTGTTCTGCTATGGGAATATCCCAGTATCCCTGTTGCTGCCTGAATGTCCCAGAAAAGCTGATGATGCAAGGCAGGTGAGAAACCCAGCATGGCTGTCTGCACAACTGTCCTTCACGGGACTGCTCCCCATCATGGCTGACACTGCAGAAACTTCTTCTCAAAGAGAACCAAAGAATCACGGAATGGTTTGGGACCTTAAAGCTGGACTCCCTCAGCTCTCCCAGCCTGCTCCACAGGGGAGGTACTCCAGAGAATTTATCTCTAGCTAAATGTCACTGAAATAAAAAGCCTGGCACGAGACCAGGAACGAGAGAAAAAACCCAACACTTACCAGTGGCAATGAGACATTTGTCGTAGGATATCTGGGTGCCATCGCTGAGCTTCACCGTGTTCCCTCTGACATCCATGTGCACAACCTGCAAGATGAACCCAGCTGAGCTCGAGCTCTTCACTTCCTGGACTGCTGATCAGAGATGCAAACTTGGAATTAACATTCTCCCACCTTTAGGTTTAGGGTGGGGGCAGGAGTGGGGAAGTGAGAGGACTGGAAGTGGGAACTGAGGCAACTTCTTTGGGAGTCACCATAACTCAGGCTGATCTTCCCAGGGTCTGAGTGTGAAATGGGCTCAGACACAGCACAGCTCAGCAGGAAGACAAACCACTGACATTTATCATAGCAACATACAAAAAACTGAGGATATAAATATATTAGAAGGTTCACCATAAACTTCTTCACCTTCCTGCTGCTTCGGCACAGTGCTCCTGCTCACCTCATCACCCACTACCTCGATCTCTGTGCTCTCCTCACCTCACCCTCCAGCCCACACAGCCCAGTTCCCACTTGTCACACCCCATCTCTAAGGTCTACATATTTTTGTCCCATGCCCAGACTCCAAACTTATCCTTCTCTCTTCCTCATCATCTTCCCTCAGCTCACTGCTATTCCTCTTGCTTTCTCCTGTTTTCAAACTTCACTTCAGAGTAGCATAATCTCTGCTCCATCACACTTTTCCCAAACTTACACAAATTCCCATTCCCAGCCAACTCCAACTCCAACTCCAGTGGTTCAGTACCACCTTGGAGTGCAGGCTCTGCTTAGGAAGAGCTGTAGGAACAACAGCCAGTGCTGTACCCACCTTCTTGCCAGGCAGAACTGCCACCCCACCGTTTTCCACAGAAGGCAGGTCCTCGACAGGCACGTAGAAAGACGGCGGCTGGAAATAGATACTGAGAAAAGCTCCATTACCAAACAGGTTCCACTTGCTCTGGGGTACCAGAAATCCAGCTGTTCAGCAACTCCAACGAAACAAAACCAACTCTGTGCATCCATAACAAGCTCCACATTTATTTATCTATTTTTAAGAATTAGGGTCTTCACACTGTTGAAGTTCGAGGGTTTGGATCACAGAATCACAGAACTGGTCAGGTTGGAAAAGATCATCAAATCCAACCACCAAGTAAGGCTTAATCACAGAAGTCACAAAAATCAAGTGTGATGCCGTGTCCCTGGACCTCTGCTCTAACCTGCGGAGCTTCACCTTTATTAACTTATTTCACAGGACTCCTGCCCATAGAGGGACATGCCTAAGGGGAATCACAGCAAAGTTCAAGAGGGATCGAGTCCTGAGCGAACCCCGCTGGGAAGCAGAATTCCTCAACCCCTGCCAGCATCGACACAGCCTTCCCTGCTCCTCAGTGCTCCACTGGCTGGTGGTTCTCTCCCAAGAACAGTTTGGTCATCGTCATCTCGTCACTAAACACTCTCCTGTGCCCTGTCACCTGCAGTGCCACGTACCTCCTCTCCTTGCCATTCCACTGCTTGAACCGCAACGTCTCTGTCACGTTGGGATCATCGGAAAACCACAGTTCTTTGGAAAGAGGTGGACGCATGTAGGGCAGGGCAGGATCTTCAGACACAATCAGCACCTTTAATTGGCCAGGAAACACATCAGCTGGAGCGACAGCAGGCAAATGGGAGCACGCACAGAGGCTCTGGAGCAGGACAGCTCTTACCCGGGCTCCGGGGTCGCGGGCCCGGATGGATCTGGCAGCAGCGAAAGCAGCAGTTCCTCCACCAATGAGCAGGAAAGGGACGTGGGATGGGACCTTGGGATGAGTGCCCGGAGCTGCAGGTGACAGATGGGACAACTTACTGCAAATACAGGCAAACGGCCCAGCCCCAGGGCACAGAGTGTGTCACCAGGGGCCTTCCACATCCAGACTTCCTTTGGAATTTGTCCTCCTTCTGCCCCAGCGTCCTTCCCAAGAACCCTGCTGCTGCTTCCCCCAAAGCTGCTCCCTGCAGGAGTCAGTCAGATTTCAGCAAACTGGTTTTTCTAAGCAAGCCTGAAACTCTGCACTGGCCAACCACTGAGCAGTTAATAACAAAGGGAAGTTCCCCAAAAGGCCAAGGCACGTTTTTCTGTAATTTTGCTCAAGGAGACAACTTTTGAGTTCCTGCAGAAGGCACCTCCTCCCACAGGCAGGTCCTGTTGCTGAGCAACACGCCGTAGGCAGGAACAAACCAGGCAGTTCAGTATTAGCACCAGAACTCACCTGCTGTGCCCCCAGGAGCAGCACCTGCACCTGAAATTCGCTTAATTCAGCCAAGCACAGGCTGCAGTTTGGGAGCTGCAGTTCAGGGCTGACTCCAGGATGAACAGGCTCTCCACCAGCCAGGGAAAGAGGCCCTCTGGAATCAGTGTCCTTGCCAGACTGTGCAAAGGCAAAAGCCAGAAGCAGGGCTCACTCCTTTCTCACTCCTTTCTCTTTTTATCACAGAAGGAGTAAATGACAGAAGTCAGCCCCAGGAGACATCCTACTTCATCCTCTGTTAAACAGCCTCTTCTGGGTCATGGAGCCAGCGCTGTCTTCTGTGCTGGAAGTCACAGAATAACAGAATCCCAGAATGGGTTGGGCTGGGAGAGACCTTAAAGCTCGTCCAGTTTGACCCCCCTGCCATGGGCAGGGACACTTTCCACTAGGCCAGGTTGCTCCAACCCCCACCCAGCCTGGCCTTGAATGGGAATTCCGAAACAATGGCACACACTGAGAGGTGCAATCCTGTGCAGGCACATCTGTGATTCCAGAGAGGCTCTCTTCTGTTTGTTTTGGAGGCCTCAAGCTCACGAAGAACAGAGCCAACCCCTGAACTGGGGGGCCGGTACCCACCGGAGGCAGAGGACTCATCGTCTTGGGAGCGCGTGGTTGTCCTCGAGACCCGGCTGGTGAATCGCTCTTTGTTATCCTTCAGTGTTTTGTACACCTGCAGACAGACAGCAGACATTTACCTTGTCCACCTTACAGCACCAAGGCACCACCCTGCTGCTGCCCCTGGCAGGCTTTTGTCCACCCCATGTGCTGGAAAAGCCAGTGACAACACATGGGCCAAAACACACCTCCCTGGACAAGGTGCCCATCGAGAATGTGCTCAGAAAATGACCTGCTCCACCTGGTGTGAGGAGCCTTGGATGTCTGGCTGCTTCCCAGAAGCTGTGAATCTCCCTGCAGGTGTTTGGCTGCACACCCGTTCCAAGGGGAACCGGCTCCAATGAAGGAAATGCAGCCAAACCAGCCCCAAGACCACATGCAAGCTGGGCCATGACACAACGCAAGGCTGCAGAAATGGAAGACACATCCAAAGATAAAGCATCTCCCAGCTTCCAAAGCCCAGAGCAGCTGGGCAGAGCCAACAACCCGACTGGCTTGCTCTAGGCCAGGTGATACAGGCATGGTGGTGGCAGTGGGGACACCCCTGACATTAGCAGGGCCTTGAGCCACGGGAGCGGGGCTGCTCCAGGTATCGGCCCTTGGACATGGAATCTCTTCCAGCTGAACGCTGACCTGTTCATCTGACTGTGAAACTTGGGACACAGCATAAGCAGAGCCTGCAGGTACAATTTACTGGTACAGACATCTCTTACGTCACGTTAACTTCCAAGAAAAACTGGTAATGGACGGGAGCTGAAGACATTGGGAGTGCTGGGGCAGGTCAGAGTCCAATATTTTTCCCCAAGGGTAAAAAATTAGAGGGAAGCAAACCTTTCTTTAAGGCAAAACCCAGCCTTGCTAATAATCTCTATCACGTGCATGACATCAAATTTCATTTGCCAATCCTCACAAGCTGGTGTTTTATAGCAAGTAGTCTCAAACAAGAATGGAGGAATTTAATGCCAGGCACAAAAAAGAGCATGGGACAAAAGCCTGTCCAGGGAACTGGAGAAATGTCGGAAATATTAGAAACCAAGAACTTGTCAGTGTTGAGAAGAATTAAGATAAAGGTATTTTTAAAGCCTTTTGCTTCAAGATAGAAAAGCCAAGATTAACAAACCACCTCTGCCTTTACAGGCAGAACCAGGAAGGTTTTAAGCGAGTCCAAAGGGCAGCATACAGCAAATTAAATCTGATCCTTTAGGAAAAAACACAATTATGCACAGGCAAAACATCAGATCAGGCCTTGAGGGTAAATATTTCCAACGGGACAATGTCAAGTTCTTTCTACTCAGAAACAGAACTATACTTTGCCAGGGCATGGGGTGATGTTTCACTGCTCTTCCCTGAGGAAATCACAAGGTCGGACAAGTTTTGTTCCCTTCCCTTTAGCACACTTATATTCAGGTATTATTTCCTTTTCTGCACGCCAACATTACTGATATTGGGAGAGGTGCATTAACTAATAATTTGTGCCCTTACACAGCCACAAGCCAAAGATGGCCAGTTTGGGTTCAGATTTAATGTGGAAAGGTTAATTCTAAGGCAGGTTTCCCCACTAAGAACTGCACCACTTGAGAGTATCCAATTTGTAACCTTAAATTATTTGGCAATGTCCCTTGAAAATGAAATACCTGAGGCCAGGGAGCACGAGGAGGGCTGGAAGCGAAGGGTAACAGGGTGGGAGGTACAGACAGGTGCCCCCCCTCCACCCTCCCACCCCACAAACACCTTTAGTGAAGCGTCTTACATAAGCTCCTGTCCCAGTGACTGTTCCTCCCACTATTAAGTATAACAAGAGGTTGCTGCCAGCTTTGCCAGGAACGCCTGAAGACGTCAGGGATCTAGAAGGGCATCTTAGCTGATGGCATTGCAAAACTGCAGGGGAAGACAGGCAATGGAAGAGAAGAGGGAAAGAGCTGAATATCAGGAAGGATTCTTGATTAAACAGGTCTTGGGAAAAGCAGAGTGCGCTCTGTAATTTCAGCTACCTTGTCTGCCAAAGAAAAGGACAGCAGGGCACAGGAAATAATTATATTTAAAGGAAATGGGAAATATTTTTCTTCCATGCACTGTTTTGATTTTTTTTTCCCCTTTCCCAGGAGCTTCCTTAGGAGGAAATCGGCATTTGGAACTTTTAATGAACATGATCCTCCAAGAGAAAGAGCTTGGAAACAAAGATTTGTGTGATGTAAACCTGGGGTCTATCCACTTCCAGGCAATGCTGACACTCTTCAGCTCCCTGGGAATGTCATTTACTCTTTAAGTCAGGCCGAAAACCTTTATCCTTTTCAAGCAGGACATAAATGCTCCCCAGCTGGGGGTTGATTTGGTATCCTTACACCAGTTAAACAAATGTTCTGAACTGAGATTTGGCAAGGAATTGTTGTCCCATACAAGACAACTGACAGAGCTCTGGTTGGTCGTAACAAAAAAACCCAAGAGTCCCTTTAAGGTAAAAAAACTTAAAAGGTAACTGAAATTACAGTTAAAACCCAAGTAATCATAAGAAGTTAATTTCCATTTAGCTCCCCTTGAAGTTTTCTGAAGGAGGAAACAGAGATAAAGCTACAGAGATCAAAAGCTGAGTAAAGAGAGCTGGAATACAGCAAATGCTCGACAGGAGAGATGGATTGCGGCTTCTCCCAGGAACCACCTTTCTACTTACATAGGCACCTGCTCCTAAGGTGGACAAGCCCACAATAAGGACAAAAACCGAATTACTGCCCTTTTCCCCAGGCACGCCTGTGCTAGCCACTTGTCTGCTCAGCTGCAGGTCTGGGGGCACATTCCAGCGCTGCAACAACGTGCCTAAGGAACACAATTTATTGGAGAAAACAACACAGAAACACTGTCAATACAAAGGTAAGTCTGGAAATTTAGAGACTAAGTCAGTTCTGAACCCAAACAAATTCCTTGTTTGGAAAACCCAGCACCACATCTGAGCGACTTATCCTGAGCCACAACAATGTGCTCCGGGCAGCTGTGGATACCAAAATATCTGTGAGATCAAGGGGTAACTGAACTAATGGATAGCAGGAGCATCTCTAGGCAGCTGGAAAGGCTGCCTGCAGCTGCAGCCTCCAGCCGCACCGGGCTGGGCGAGCACAGAGATGTGCATTGGTGGTTCCTACACCCTCTCCAGGCCTCTCCTGTCCGAGGACGCACCTGGCTCCAGCACAAGCAAGCAGAGGCTGAGGTAACCCGGCCAGGGCCGGCGGCAGGGATGCTTCCACCGGAACCAAACTCGCTCTGCTCGCACAGCTCATTCCACCGGGATAAACTACCAGCAGGAATGGGGTTCTGCTGGCAAAAAGGGCATCCCCGGTGGAAATGAGCAGATCCAGGTGCAGGCACCTCCCGCCGCGCAAGCAGGACAAGGAGCACCCCTGGCCGAGCCGCTGCACAGCGTTTTATTTCTCTATCACCAAATCGCAGCCACGGCCGCCCCAATTCATCCCTAAACGGAGCGAGCGATGGCGGGGACGGCTCCGAGCGCTGTTCCCAGCACGGCCGACGCTCCCGGGAGAAGTCTGGGCTCTCTCCATCCCCACCTCCACCTGCTCCCGCCCGGCGAGTGCAGAACCCGCCTCGCCCCAGCCTGAAGGCACTTATTTGTGACGGAAACCGCAGCTAAGCCACCAGCACCCGAAAGGCGTCCAAGGTCCCAGGCAGCTCCGGGTAACTCACGCC
>VXAD01003530.1:45951-96413 GCA_013399195.1 Dicrurus megarhynchus
CCGTCCGCCCCCCCCAGCCCGTCCCGGGTTCCCCCTCCGCCCACCCCAGGCCCTCCCACTGCCCACGCCGGGATCTCCCCACACCCCGGCATCTCCCCCTGCCTTCCCCGGCTCTCCCCCACCCATCCCGGGTTCTTCTCCTCCGCTCATCCCGGCCCTGTTTCTGTCCTGGCACCCCCTCCCCAGCCCGGGTCCCCTTTTTCCACCTTCTGTCACGGCATCTCCCCTGCTCCCTGCCCATCCCGCTGCCCCATTTCCCGCACGCTGCTGCGCTCCCCTGGGATCCCTCTCGGCCTTGAATCCCTGAGCGGAGATTCCCGGTTTTCCCGAGGCGGGGAGCAAGGCCAGGGCTGCGTGGGTGCCATCCCCCGGCACGGGGGGTGCGTGGGGCAATCCCGGCTTGTCCCGGGCACAGCTGCGTTTCTCGGAGCCGCCGCAGGGTCGTGCCTGGCCCCGGCAGTTTGAGGGCGGTGGGGAGTGGCCCGTGCTGGCCCGCAGGGATGCTCAGGGTCCATTCCTCCTCAGGATCGCCCCGGCACTGCTGAGACAGGCGTCCTATGGCACCATCAAGATCGGGATCTACCAGAGCCTGAAGCGGCTCTTCGTGGATCGCATGGAAGGTTGGTGCTGGGGAACGGCAGCACGGGCACCTCCCAGCTCCCCCACCCCACACTCTGGGCTGTGTGTTTTGCTCGTTCCTTGCTCTGTCCTTCCCACCCCAAGATTCCCGCAGGAATGGAGCTCCATTACTGGGCACCGTGGTTTTGTTTGTTAGTGAGAGCAAGGATTGGTTTCAATCCCGATGGGAGCCTCACTGTGCTCTGCACTGCCTGTGGTCCCTACCCAGACACCTCTCTCCAGCCAGGTTCCTTCCTTTCATGGAATCATGGGAGAATCACAGAGTCATTGAGCTTGGAAAAGACCTCCAAGATCACCAAGTCCAAGCTGTGCCCGATCTCCACCTTGTTCCCAGCCCAGAGCACTGAGTGCCACGTCCAGGCCTTCCTTGGACACCTCCAGGGATGTTTGGCACTCCAAACCTCCCTGGGCAGCCCCTTCCAATGTCTGACCACCCTTTCCATGAAGAAATTTCTCCCGGTGTCCAACCTGAACCTCCCCTGGCACAGCTGGAGGCTCTGTCCTCTTGTGCTATTGAGACTTAGCACCTCAGAACCAAAAATCCAAGGTGTCATTCGTCAGGCTCATCTCTTTCTGATTCGTCTCAGGGAGATATCCCCTTCCAGCTGTACAGCAGATATGTAACGGGGTTTGGAAGCTTCAGGAGTGAGTGTCTGCTGTCTTCTCTCTGGAGCCCTTGAGGCCTTGTGCTGGGCTGCAGCACTTAGAACAATTCCCAGAATGGTTTGGGTGGGAAGGGACCTTAAAACTTTTCCAGTTCCATCCCCTGCCAAGGGCAGGGACACCTTCCACTATCCCAGGGTGCTCCAAGCCCCATCCAGCCTGGCCTGGAACACTTCCAGGGATCCAGGGGCAGCCACAGCTTCTCTGGACAACCTCTGGATGGGAATTGTGCAGTCCAGGTCTGTAGCTTTGGGCCTGACTGTAAAGGTGAGGTTCCACCAGTGCCCTTGACCTGTGCCCTCTGCAGCTCCTGCCTGGGGAGTGGAGCAGCAGGAGTCTGGTGGGTGTTCCCTGAGGGAGCACCGAGATCTGCAGGTGAGATTTTCATCCCTGCTGTGATAAGAGGGAATGTCGTAACACCATTCCAGCCTGGGAAGGCGGGATGGGCGGGCGAAATGCAGCACGCTGATGGTATGGGGCTGTGTCAGGGGCGGTGTAGGTTCAGTATCAGGAAAAGGTTGTTTTCCCCAGAGGGTGCTGGGGCACTGACCAGACTCCCCAGGGAATGGTTGTGGCTCTAAGGCTGCCAGAGCTCCAGGAGCATTTGGACACCATTCTCAGGCACAGGGTGGGATTGTTGGGGTGCCTGTGCGGGGACAGGAGTTGGCCTGGATGATCCTTGTGGAACCCTTCCATCTCAGGAGACTCTCTGATTCTGTGACTCCAGAGGTCCTTTCAGAGCTGCTGCCCTGCTCCAGTAACACCTGTCCCTGCCTGGTTCTGTCTGTGTACAGGCCCCACATCCCCCTGGCTGTTCAGCCTTTTCTGCTGTGAGCTCCATGCTGAATGTTTGTCTCCCTACAGGCCTGGGGCAGCCTGGTGTCCTCTGGGAAGTGTCGTGGTCAGTACCAGCACAGGCCTGTGCCTTTTCCCAATGTAACCATCATCCTAATACTGGGCCTGGAATCTCGGGTTATTCCCTGGCACTAATCACATCTAACTCCCTGCCTGGTCTTGATCCTCAGCTGGCTCCAGGTGGCTGCGTGTAGGCAAATCCAGTTGGTATCAGGGGAAATGCTGGGTTGTCCCTCTCTGCCTCTGTCCTGGCTTGTCCCTGCTGTGAGAAATGTGTCACTGGACACTGAACTCTCAGATAATTGTTCACAATTTTCACATGCCCCAGTGTTTTCCTTTTCATCAGTCAGACCCTCTGAGAGTGCATTGCTGAGTGTTTCAGCTGCCACCTTCTGCCCCTGGCAGGTGTGGGGACAGCCCTGTCACGGGCTGTGGCACCTGCATAGGCCCTGCTCCCGCAGCTTCACCGTGTGATTTGAGAACTGAGCTGCTCTGCTCTTCCCACCCCTTGTTCCCTCCTTCTGTGCCCCTTCCCATGAGGGTCTGACCTTCTTTCCTTGGTTTCAGATGAAACGTTGCTCATCAATGTGATCTGTGGGGTGGTCTCGGGGGTCATCTCCTCTGCGCTGGCCAATCCCACAGATGTGCTGAAGGTAAGGGCTGCTCCTGGCTGGCTGTGGGACCTGTGGGAGGAGCAGCTCAGTGCTCCCTGAGCCACCAGTCCTGCTCATTTGGGGTTGTTTAATGAATGGGGACCAAAGCCCAGAGTAATTAACAGATGTTTAAAAGCACAGCTCTTAAAGATCACAGAATCCTGGAATGGTTTGGGTTGGAAGGGACATGAAAAACCATCTCCTTCCATCTCCCACCATGGGCAGGGACACCTCCCACTAGACCAGGTTGCTCCAAACCCTGTCCAGCTTGGCCTGGAACACTTCCAGGGATGGGGCAGCCACAGCTGCTCTGGGCAACAAAGATGATGACATTTGTCCTGGTGAGGGGTGGAGGCTGTGTTATGTGACCTGGGCCAGGTGAGCGGGTGGCAGCCAGCTGCTCCTGGCCCCTTTGTCACTGTGCTGGCACTGCCCCGGGGGCCTGCCTGGGCTGAGCAGAGCCCAGTGGGGACTGCCTGGGGCCCTGGGCTCAGGGTAGCCCTGCTCAGGGCAGAGAGAGCCTAGAGAACTTCCCCACTCTTCTCCCTGTGTAGATCCCTCTTTGGGGACTGCTTTCAGGGTGGGAAAGCCTTGTCCCTCATGCCCCTGTGCTCCCACCCTGCTGCTGTCCCTGCCCCATGCCTGCTGCCGTCGTTGTCCGTGTGGTTTGCAGGGGGAAGGACGTGGAGAGCAGCGTGTGCTCTGAGCTGCTCTGTTCCTTCTCCCAGGAGTTCCGTGGAGCTGCTGTCCCTGCTGTCCCTGCTGTCCCTGCTGTCCCTGCTGTCCCTGCTGTCCCCGCCCTCTGGGCAGGTGCTGGTGTCAGGACAGGTGTTGATGTCCTCCTGCTGACTCTCCCCTTCCTTTCAGATCCGAATGCAGGCTCAGGGCAGCTTGTTCCAGGGGGGGATGATTGGCAGCTTCATCGACATCTACCAGCAGGAAGGTACCCGAGGCCTCTGGAGGGTGAGCACCAACTCCCAGAATCCCCCACCAGTGGCAGAACTGACAGAAATCTTAAGGAAGCAGGTGCTCTCCTGCTGTTCTGTGGCAAGGAGCACCTGGAGCCCCTCCTGGCTCCTTAAACTGCTGCTCCTGGGGGGCAGAGTCTTTCCCGGTGTTGGAATTGGTGCAGAAGGTGAGGGGCTGACAGCCTAGCTCCCGTGTGCTGGGAGGAGGGGAGCAGTGTGTGGTTAATGCAGCTGGTGTGCCTGCAGGGAGGGTGCAGGGAGGACTGTCAGGAGAAGGCCCCCAAGGAGCTGGGGGATGCAGCTGCAGTTGGTGACAGTGTCCCTTCCCCACAGGGCGTTGTCCCCACGGCCCAGCGAGCTGCCATCGTGGTGGGGGTGGAGCTGCCAGTCTACGACATCACCAAGAAGCATCTGATCCTGTCAGGCCTCATGGGGGACACCATCTTCGCCCACTTCGTGTGAGTCCCTGCTGCAGGCCTGGGGGGTGTGTGAAGCGGAGGAGCCAGGTGGGATTGGGGGAGGCCATGGAGCTGGAGCTGCAGGGAGCAGGGTTGGTGCTTCCAGAGGATCTGCTCTGTCAGCTGGAGCAGCTCAGAGTCAGCAGCAGGTGGGATGATTATGGTTGGGTATTATTATTAATGGGATCATTAAGGTTGGGTAAGACCTCAAAGGCCATCGAGTCCAACCAATCCCCCAGCACTGCCAAGGCCACCACTCATCCATCCCCACATCCCAGAGAGACCTCCTCGGGGAAGGACCTGGCAGAAATCCTTTGGTGACATGAAATGCCAGCTTGGTTTCAGCTGGCTGATGACAGAAATGCTGTTGCCCCACACCTGTGCCCTGGTATGAACCAGGCAGGAGATCCCCCTGTGTGGCTACCTGTAACAATCCCTCAAAAGCTGCTCCAGTCCCTAGTCCTCACCTGGCCAGACCCTGTCACCTTGCAGCCCCTGCTGTAGGAGCCTTGAGCGAGGAGCAGACACGAAGCTGACAGGACCCAGAGCAGGTGTTGCAGTCAGCCTGCTCTGGGCAGGGCCGGCAGAGAACACCAAAGTTCTTTTTCCCCTCATGTTCCCATTCCTCAGCTGCAGATGCTGCAGTGCTTCCATTGGCTTTGGGGTGAGGGTGGGGAGCGCTGGACCCTCTGTGGAGGGGGAGACTGGCAGCTCTGCGATCCCTTCTGGGCCTTTGCTCTTCCTCCCTCCTTCCCAAAGAAGTGTTTGCTCTGGTGGGAAGGCTGTGCACTCCCAGAGGATGCCTCCAGGTCCCTCGCAGGGCTGCCAGTGCCCTGAGGAACCAGCTGTGGGCTCAGATGAGGGTCTGGATCAGCTGAGCTGAGCATTTCCCTCCTCTGAGCTCTCCAGGCTCCTGTGGTGGCCCAGGTCCTCCCCTTTCCCAGGCAGGAGCAGGTAGTGCAGCTCACGTTCACTGCCAAATGCCTTTGATAAAATCCAGGGGAAGGTATTTGGTGCCTGTCTGAGTGGAATGTCCGGGGCTGTCCCTGCCCTGGTGTGGTGTGTGCAGTTCCAGCTTCACGTGCGGGCTGGCGGGGGCCATCGCCTCCAACCCCGTGGACGTGGTGCGGACGCGGATGATGAACCAGCGGGCGATCGTGGGCAGCACGGAGCTCTACAAGGGCACTCTGGATGGCCTCATCAAGGTGAGGGGAGAGGTGGGCACACCGCTGTCCTGGGAGGCTGGCCGGGTGCCAGCACCACGCTGATGGGAGCAGTGAGATCCTACAGTGACACAGCGTGTCGTCAGTGAGGCAGGAGAGGGCCCAGAGTCACTTCCCTGAGGCCACTGTCAGCCTGAGCATCCTCCCAGCCTCCTGGGACAGAATTTAGGCCCTGATGCAGTTAGCTGGGTTCAGAGGCTGTACGTGGTGCTTCTCACACCTGCAGCAGCTGGAGTGTCACACGTGGCACCGGGGGGTGGGCAGGGCATGGCCCTGGTGTGTCTCCTAATCCTCTTGTCTCTCCTCCCAGACGTGGAAGAGCGAGGGCTTCTTTGCACTCTACAAAGGCTTCTGGCCCAACTGGCTTCGTCTGGGTCCCTGGAACATCATCGTATCCTTCCCTGGGACACGGGGAGAGCCCGGCTGGGAAGGGCAGGGCAGGGCTGACACTCCGATGGGGTGCACTGGGGACCCTACTGGGCACCTCTGATGGTTCCTGTAGGGCCTCTGGGGGCTTGGCTGAGACCTTCCTTGGCCTGGGCTGGGTCCTGGGTCAGCTCTTGTTGGGGAGGGAACCGTGGGGAACGTTCTGCTGCTGAGGCAGATGCTGACCCCGACCGTGCTGCCTGCTGAAACTGGTGGGGAATGGACTGTGAGGAGCTGCCAGTCTGGGCTCGGAGCCACCTCTCTCTCCCAGTGGTCTGGGCAGGGCTGGGTTTGCTCTGGCTCCGTGTCCCCGCTCCTGGCAGCGCCTGTGCCCAGCTCTGTCCTGCCTGGGCAGGTCGGGTTGTGCTGCTGGACAAGGAGCTCCATGGCTGCGTTTAAGGAGCTCCCTGGAGGGGGGACCAGCCCAGCTGAATGCTCTGCCCACCCTGCCAGGCAGCTGCCTCACATCTGTCCCAATTCCTTGACGTTCCCTTCAGTTTTTTATCACATACGAGCAGTTGAAGCGCCTCCCCTTCTGAGAGCTGCCTTCATCTCACCAGAGTCATCCTCGGGGCTGGCAGCTGAGCTGTGCTGCCGCCTCCCTCTTCATCCCACCGTCCCCATGTCGTGGTGTTTGGTACCTGTGGGCTGGGCTCTCCCCCGATGCAGGGTCCCTGCAGCGCGAGCTGCCGGGGCGGCCGGGAGCCGCGTTCCCCAGCCGGAGGTGTCCGTGTGCCCGGGCCTGCAGGAATATCTTCTGTGAAGATCTGTGCGTTCCAGTGGCCTTTGGGGCACTGTGGCTCGTGGTTGGCAGGCGTGGGCGTCCTCCCGTGCCCGCGGGGCGAGGCTGGGGCCCGGGAAGGTGCCATTGTCATGTTTCTTGCAGAACTGTAACTTCATTAAATTATTTATTGACCGGATGGCTTGGGTTTGGGTCTGTGCTCCCTCACTGCAGGGGGGTGTGCCCAGCACAGAAGCTGCTGGTTTTCACCACACTATAGATACCTTAATTCTCCGTATATTTATGTAAAAGCAATCCGTAGGATTCACTGCAGCAGAGATGTTTCTAAACCCAAGTTTGTTAGTGCCAGAAGATGACCCTGCTGCCCTCTCAGCTCAGTTTTGCTAAACCTCAGTCCCTTAAACCCCTGCTTACATTATTATTACTTACATTATTTTTGCTTAGATTGTTTGTAAAGCCAGGTACTGTGCTTTAAAGGTGAGCTCAGCACTTGAAAATGGTGGCTCTGGTGCTGAGCAGCATATTTTGGTCATCCTCTTCTGGTTTTTGGTTATTTTTTAATGTTCATGGCTATGGAAGCAAATGGCTCTTATGTTCCTGCTCCCTTTCCTCTTTGTGGGGTGGCTTTGGTTTGGATGAAGGTCCCTTGTGACACAGCAGCGCGTCCTGGCTGAGCCTGCTGTGAGCTGGGATTCTGTGCAAGCCACACAAGGAATGTTCAGCCAAATCCCGCTGGGAAAAGTGGGAGGGAATTGGTGTTACAGTCAGAGCTGCCTGGGGAAGGTGCCGGTGTAGGGAGGGTGACTCCGGGCCTGGCTCAGCAGGCTGTGCCAGGCAGGGAACACACCTGAGCAGTGTGTACCTGCTCCCCTGCACCCAACAGCAGGGTCCAGGGCGTGGAACTCTGACATGGGAAGCTCCATGGAAACCTGTCAGCCCTTCCCAGGTGTTTAAGGTAGCAATACGTATGGTCCTGATCCATGAGAGCCAGAAATGGCAGTAAAGCAGGACGGGGAGGCACTGGCTCCAGCCTGTACTTGCTGTGCTGCCACTTCTCCCTTGTCCTTGATCTCGTTCCGGGGCTTTGGACCCTCTCCAGCATCGGGGAAAAGGCTCCCCAGATGTCTCTCTGGGCAAACAGAAGGGGAGGGTGTGTAAGGGCACAGAACCCTTCCTGTGGCCACCTGCACTGCAGAGCCCGGGTGTTCCCGAGGGGGCTCCCGGCTCTGGAGCTGCACCCAGTGCCCACCATTCCCGAGCCTGCTGCTCCTCCCTCCCCAGGTTACTGTTTGACAGACGAACCTCAGTCCTGCCCGTTTCCTGGCAGCTTGGATTTTTCCAGCTCAGGAGGCAGAAGAGGCTTGTGACACTTTGTGTAGGGACTGGAGCTGTCGCTGTCAGACCCTGCGAAGGTCAGCCTCCCGGGAGGCGTGAGGGATGTTGTGGGATTCCGTAGCACAAGGATGCAGAGGCTTTGCTTTCGTGAATTTCTTTGTTACAAGTTACTCCTAGACAGGTAAATACACTGATGATTAGCAGAGTGAGCAAGTGTGTATAGAACCATTACCTTTTACTGTTAGGAGCACATAGATTTCATCGGAAGTATCACGGCAAAGTTCATTAAACTCTCCCAGGAGTGAGGTCAGTCGATGGTGGACAAGGTCTCTCTGTGGATATGACCTGGGTCATGGAGCCTGGAGCCAGCCTGGTGCTCCTGGGGATCTGAGGGGCTGTGCAGGGGGGGCTCTGGGACACAGAGAGGCTCTTTTGGGCAGTAGCCAGTTACTTCTGCATGGATCCATGAGTGGGCAGAGGACACCAGCTCCTGGAGGGCCGTGGCTGCCTTCTGCCTGGATCCGAGGCCCCTCTGCAGGTTGTGGTGGTTTTTTGCCCTGCAGGTTCCAGCAATTCCTTGGTTTTGGCCTCCCCGAGGATGCCCTGGGCTCCCTGTTGTGCTTGCCCAGGGCACTGCAGGTTCCCAGCTGTCAGTGCTGGTTTCCCAGGCTGGCAGATGTTCCTCCATCTGTATTTGAGCACACATCCCTTGTCAGTGCTTTTCCCCACCGTAACCAGGTCGCCTTCAGAGCTGCTGCTCCAGCAAGGTCTCAGTGCTGTTCCCTTGGTCCCAGCAGGAGGAAACTGTCCTGGGTCTGGCAGTGACCCCCAGGAGCCCCACGAGCTGTGCTGGACACTGGGAACTCTCTGTGCTTGTCCCCATTCCCAGCCCCTGGTGCCTGGGGGGGACAGCCACCACCCCGTGTGCCACCGTGGCAGCTTCCTGCCTGGGTGCTCCCTGCTCAGCCCCTGCTCCAGGGTTGTCTGGAAACGTGGCTGGAGGGGAGGGACCTCCGTGGGCACAGCAGGTGCTGCAAGTCCAGCAGTCCCTTCTGCGGGCAGCTGCTGGCAGAGCTCTGCTTCCCTGAGAGACACTTCTGCTCCCCGGGCTCCTGCTGCTCCCTGGGCTCCTGCTGATCCCTGGAGTTGTGCTGCTCCCCGGGCTCCCACTGCTCCCCAGGCTCCTGCTGCTCCGGCTGCCAAGTTGCCCCTGCTGAGAGGCGCCAGGTGAGCGATGCCTGAGAATCACGCTGGGGATGCACCATCCCTGTGCTACATCCCACAGGAGACAGCCACGGCCAGCCGGGCCCTGGGAGCCATCCTCGCCGGGCTGGCCTCGCTCATCATCGCTGCCAACGTGCTGGTGGCCGTCGTCCTGCTCTGCCACATCCAGAAGAGCGGCTCCAAGGGGCTCTGTTTCGTCCTCAACCTTGCCTTGGCGGATGCCATGGTTGGCTTCACAGTCATGGGCCTGGCCATGGATGAGCTTTCCCAGCCCTTTCGTCCTTCCCAGAAGTTTTGCATTCTGAGAATGGCTTTCGTGACCTCCTCCTCTGCTGCCTCCATCCTGTCCCTGATCCTGGTTGCGTGTGACAGGCACCTGGCCATCCGGAAGCCCTTCCACTATTTCCAGCTGGTGACAGGCCTGCGGGTCAGGGTGTGCTTGGTGGGGCTCTGGCTGGTTGCTGCCGTCGTCGGCTTCCTCCCGGTCCTCATCCCGCGCTTCCAGAAGGTCTCCAACCATTGGAAGTGTTCCTTCTTCAACGTTTTCCAGCCTTCCTACCTGCTCACCATGTTTTGCCTCGGCTTCTTCCCCGCGCTCTTCCTCTTCCTCTACCTCTACTGTGACATGCTGAAAATCGCCTCGGTGCACGTGCAGCACATCCAGGAGGTGGAGCAGGCGGGGCTGGGGGGGGGCTGTCCCCCACCCCGTGCCACCAGTGACATGAAGGCCTTGCGCACGGTGGCCATGCTCATCGGGTGCTTCACGCTCTCCTGGCTGCCCTTCTTCATCGCCAGCATCGTGCAGATGGTCTGCCCCGAGTGCTTCCCCTACAAAATCATAGAGAACTTCCTCTGGCTGCTGGGGCTGGGCAACTCCCTCCTGAACCCACTGCTCTATTCCTACTGGCAGAAGGACGTGCAGCTCCAGCTCTCCCAGATGGCTGCAGGTGTGAAGAGGAGGGTCCTGCTCCACCTGGGCAACGGCCGCTGTTTCCCTGGCAGGGACACCAAGGCCGTTCCCGCTGTGTCCTGCCTGGAGCTCCAGGACTGACTCGGTAAGGAGTGGCTGTCTCTGGCTTTCCAGCTCCCCTCCTGCATTGTGACCACGAGCTCGGGGCCTGCCAGCTGTGAAGGAGATCACAGATGGGTGGGACCAACCTGGATGTTAATTCCCAGACACCGTCACGGCCGGATTCCAGCCTGCCCACTGCCCCACAACCCCCAGCACAGCCGGCTTGGCCCCAGCCCCGGGCACCCCAGTTGCAGGTTGTCCCTGGAGAGCCTCCTCTGGAGCAGCCTCGTGTCTCCCGGACCAAGCTCTCCCGCTCGCTCCACAGGCAAGGACCCTTCGCCCATCGCTGCCCAGCTTCCCCTGGCAGGTGTGCACCCCCTGCCCTCTCCTCTGTCCGCAGCACTGGCTCCACGGGCAGCAAACCCCCTGTGCCTGGGGCAGGCGTGGGCACAGGGAGGGCTCCATCCCCTCGGCCCTGGCAGCAGAGGCTGGGAGGGTGTGAACATCCCCAAGCTCTCCTGGACCACAGGTGCTCCCACTCCCTTCCCAAACCCATCTCTCAGTCCTACTCAGGGCCATCCCCGCTTTGGGCTGTGCCCACACGAAGCACTGGTGAGGGGGGTGGGTTTGGGCACGGGGGACACAGAGGGCTCGGCAGTGCCTGTGTGGGAGTTGGTGTGACCCAGGGCAGGGGCAGCCTGGGCACTGCTGTCACTGTTTACCCAGGCTGTAAAGGGAGTCAATGAGTAACTGGCTGAACAAGGAGAGGGAGGATCGGCTGCCTCAGAGATCCCCACGAAGGAGAGCTGCTGTGTCCCACCCAGGATTTGGGACTGGAAGGGTCCCTGCACACCCACTCACCCCATGGGACCCCCCCTTCTGCCCGAGTGGCCAGATGGCTGCCCCTGCCAGAGGCTATGCTGATATTTAACTGCTTCTCATAAAATCATTTCATTTCATCCACATGGCAAGAAAACTTCCCTTAGAAGAGGTTTATTTACTAAAAATGTACCCTACCCTGAAAATGAGGGTGCTCTGCATGAAACAGCAGCTGTTCCCACCTCTGTCCTTGCCCCGCTAGCAGATACGGAGGCTCAGGGCTGTATCCACTCGCATCCAGAACTCACCATGGAGCTGAGGCCATCCCCATCCTAGAGAAAGCGGCAAAAATTAAAGTGTCTTTGAAAGACCCCAACCAAGAGGCCCTCTGTGGCATCTCCCTCGGCCTGGGAAAGGCCGGGGCCAGGTACCACACGGCAGACACTGTTCCTGGCTGTGCCAGAGGGACTCGGCCCGGGGGAAGGCTGCTCGTTGCAGTCTGGCTCTGTGGGCCGCTGTGGGTGGATCCGGCCTGGCTCAGCTCCGGGCTCAGCCCCGGGCTCAGCCCATCACCTCCCGGCACCGGGGATTTGCTGCCCGTTCTTGGTGACGCCTGAGCTCTGCCGGCTGTGGCTTCGATCATCCTCATCCTCGCCGTTCCTCGTGAGGCCGTGCCTGCTCCCATCCCTCATCGCAGAGAGCCCGTGCCGCCGTCCCCCTGCAGCCTGCGGTGACCGCGGCACCGAGCAGCGCCCGCGGGAGCGGCCGGACCGGGCAGTGCGCAGGGAGGCCGGGGAGGGACGGCGGTGGAGCCGTCCTGCCCCACCGGGAGACGGGGAAGGACGGAGGGCGCTTGCCCCACTGCTGCCCCGCGCTGAATAAACGCCTTTGTGCTGGGCTGGTCTCTGCTCCGCTACCGGGAGCTCGGGGCGGCACCGGGGACACCGGGTTGCAGCAGTGGCCGCGGAGGGCGAGCACAGAACCGGGGCGGGGGAAAGGAGGGCGACAGCAGCAGACCCGCGGCTGCGGGACCGGCCCTGTCCCGGTGAGGTGCTCCCGGGGGGATGGTCCCGGTCCCGGGGGGTGTGGCCGGTCCCGGGGGGCTGTTCCCGATCCCGGTGGGATGTCCCCGTTCCCGGTCCCGGGGGGCTGTTCCGATCCCGGTGGGATGTCCCCAGTCCCGGGGGGATGTCCCCGGTTCCGGGGGGATGTTCCCGGCCCCGGGGGGCTGTTCCCGATCCCGGTGGGATGTCCCCGTTCCCGGTCCCGGGGGGCTGTTCCGATCCCGGTGGGATGTCCCCAGTCCCGGGGGGATGTCCCCGGTTCCGGGGGGATGTTCCCGGCCCCGGGGGGCTGTTCCCGATCCCGNCCCCGCTCTCCATCGCCCTCCGGGCCGCTGCCCGGCCGGCAGCGGGGCTCGCCGGGCAGGACCGGCCTCCTCCGCGGCTCCGGCCGGGCCGAACCAGCCGGGGAGTTTTTTGGCCTGAACAACCTCGTGGGAGCCGTCGGGACTTCGGGAAGGCTGGCGGGGACACCCGCGGGGCTCCGCGTCCGTCCGGGTGGTGGGGAGGCTGTGCGGGAAAGGTTATTCCGTGTGCGAAGTGTCTGGGCCACTGTTTGGGTTCAGTGGTAGTTAAAATCACTTCAAAAAGAGCATTAAAATCACATCAGAAAGGATGAAAAGTGTCCAGGGAAAGGTCTGGAGCCCCAGGAGCGGCTGAGGGAGCTGGAAAGGGGCTCAGCCTGGAGAAAAGGAGCTCCGGGGGGACCTTGTGGCTCTGCACAACTCCCGGACAGGAGGGGGCAGCCGGCGGGGTCGGGATCTTGTGCCGTGTCGTGTTTCCTCAAGGCGAGAGGAACTGACCCCAGGTCGCGCCGGGGGGGTTCGGGTTAGGCATTAGTAACAATCGTTTCCCTGCCAGAGCGATCAGGCCTTGGAATAAATTGCTCAGGGGGTGGTGGAGGCACCACCTCTGGAAGTGTTCGAGAGGCACTTGGGGATGTGTTTTAGGGGTTATCGTGGTGGTGCTGGTCGGGTGGATGACCTTGAAGGTCTCTTTCACCCCCGATGATCCTGTGAAAGTGGCACGAGGGAAACTGGTTGCATATAAAGAAATTATTCTGATGCTCCAAGAGCGAGTGGTTTGCAAAAGGGGTGGGGGCTGAAGGTGGCAGCAGCTTCCCCGCGGGGTGGGATGCACCTGGCTGTGCTCTCCCTCTCTCCCGGGGCTCACACGCGTGTCTGGGCTGTGCTGGATCCGTGGTAACGCAGCAGATGGTCCGTGGGCAGCACAGGGAGCCTTGGGGACGCTCGTGCTGGTGCCCACAGCTGCCGTGGGCTGCAGCTCTCCCACAGCCCTGGACTATAACTCATATGTGCACACGCACTCGTTTGTTTGGTTCCTTGAGCATTTATATCGAGCTTCTTTAGTTTATGTGCTTCTTACTCTTATTTTCCTCGTGTTCTGGTGCTGTGTGCTGTTACCAGTAACGTCCATCTGGGTCGTGCTGCGTGAAGATGTTTTTGTTCTTTAGTGGCACGCGTTTGTTACACAAACATTAATCCTTGGGTAAGCTCCTCCATACCATTCCTACCTCCCCTGTAGCTACATTGATTAGCCGTTGTATTTTTTTGTATTTTCCTGCAGAAAGTTGCAGCAGACCTGTGAGGTGGTGGGAAAGCATGGAGGCGACCTGGGGTAGGAGTTTGTCCCTCCAACTTGCGTTCCTTCTTACTCCAGCCGTCCTCTTCCCCGTGCTGGAAGCCAAGTGGTTGGGTTCTCTGTTTCTTCAAGGCTTATTTGAGGAATTTTGAGGATCTAGTTAAAAAGCCCCTTGAGCTGAGTTGTTGAAAGCTGTGTGGGAGCTGGGATAAGGTCAGGTTTCCGTGTTGAAGGTCATGTGTTTGGAGCTTGTAGCAGGGATGAGGTTCAATCACCGACTCATTTCAAAGATCAGGTGTTGCTACTGAGGTATTCTGTATACCTTCCAAAGATGGTGTGAGATTTCTCCCTTAATCCCCAACTTTTCTGCTGACATTATTCCAGTTCCAGCATGTCCATCCCGTCCAGCTGCTCCACTCTCAGCCAGCAGCTCCTCACTGATGCTGGCTTTCCACAAGGCTCTCTTGCCTATCAGTCCAGGCTTTTGCACTGGGATTTTCTCATGATCCTGATTGCTGGCTCTCCTGGAGTTTGATTTGTATATTCCCTTCCCCCCTCCTCTTTTTCTTCTTTTTCCCCCTTTTTTTCTTCCCCAGTAGCTCTGTGTAGTTAGTCCTGCATCCTTTTGCCCATCAGTTTTCTTCTCCTAGCTTTTCAAAATGATCTTTCTGAAAATAGGAGCTGTTGAGCGTTGTTCTGAGGCAGCACATGCTGGGTGTTGTTCTCTAGGAGCGCTGAGGGGTCTGGAAGGACAGAAAGGGATGGGACTGATGAGCTGCCTGCTCTGCACCCCATGGAGCACGAGCAGCTCCCCCCCTGCACATCCCAGCGTTAGAATTCCTAGATGTGTGTGCAGAGGGAGGGTGGTTTGGCAGAGCCTTGTGAGCACCCTGAGCACATCCCATGGAATATTTAATAATTTGGCATGGGGGGCAAGGCAGGCTCCGCTGTTGGGAAGCACCGAGGGCTGTGTTAGGTTGCTGCTGGTGACACCCATGCGTGTACACACGTGCTGGTAAGGAAGTTTTTCCTTTGTTTTGGGTTACAACAGTGAGTGAAGAGCACAGCTCACACAGGACTTGGTTAGCCCCCTATTTTTGCTGCTGTGGCTGTATTTTTGTGAAAACTCTGCAGGTTGGTGTCCCTGACTGGGGTTGCTGACTGCTGCGTTCTTGGCGCGAAGGAGAAAGGGGCTCTTTGTGTCTCTTGGTTTTACAGTGCCCTGCTAGGACAATTAGCTGCCTGAAATGAATATATTTCTTTCAAATACAAGCTTCCAGAATCAAGGAGAGCAAGCAGTGTGCCTCTTACCATCAAGGATTACCAGGAATTAATCTTTCAGTGCAAAGGCCACTAATCTCGGGCATGCAAACAGGGTTTATTGAGCTGCGTGCCAGTGCTTAGAGCAGTGATGTATGAAATCCCTGGCAAATTCAGATGCTCTGGCTGTTAATTGCCTCCCCACCTGCTCATCCGCCTCCGTCCCCTGCATCCTGGGATCTGCCAGTCACAGGAGACGGATGGTGACACATGGAGCTGCTGGGTGCCAGCTTGGGCTCTCACGCCTGGGCTGTCCCGCCTGCCCCGGGGCAGTTCTGCTGTCACTAGGTCCCAGCTTTCCTGTTGTGCTGGGAGCTGAGCGAGGGAGCTCAGCCTGGCACTCGGATTTTCAAACCAAAAGCCAAGCTGGGAGCAGTGGGAGAGCTGGCTGAACTCCTGCCTTACGATGAGCATCTTGCCATGTTCCTCGTGCAGTTCGCAGGTAACGCGGGGGGGTTCTGGGATTCCCTGCACAGCTCCTGCTGCCCTGTAGGATTATCTGGAGTTGCCAGAAGTCACTGTCAAAATTGTGCTGCTCTCATCAGTGTGCCTGGCCAGCTCCTGGCTCAGAGTGATGATTGTGAAGCCCTACCGGTGATAATTAAGCCAGGAGTGCGGTAGAGGAACATGCACAAGCCCAGCAGTAGTTTTTGAATCTGGGAATTAGTTTCCAAAAGGAAATGATTTGGATCAAAATGTAACTTCAGAGCTTCGGTGTTCCTCTCCTCTCCCTTCCCTGCTGGTCTCTTTTCTCCTGTGTTCTAACTGATTGCTGCAGATGTACTTTGGTGTCTTCTCAAGTGCATTTCTTGAGGGCTTAAAACCAGCACTGTGTAATCAATGGCACAGTGTATCCCGCAATCCAGTTTATACCCACAAACACAGGCACCCTGCTCAGACTGAGCACTGCTTATTTCCTATATTTGCCAATGTTGGCAAAAGGTAAATCCATATTTATAGTAAAGCCTGCGTCAGCCCATTTCTGGAGTTCCCCCGATGCTCGGTAAGAGAAGTCTAATATGTGTTCAGAGGAGCTCAGGGGACCCCAAAATGTCACCTGAGGGGCTCAGAGGGACCTGGGGCACCCCAGTGTGTGACCCAGAGTAGTTGAGAGGGTTCCAGGACACCCCAAAATACAACCATACAAGCACCAGCCTGCACAGGTTTTTTGAGTGTATCATTGAAAGGCTTTTAGGTGCGTGACAGTGTCAGAGTACCTGTTCATAGTTGTAATTTGAGTTTTGGGGCAGAGGTTTATGTTCCTGCTGTTTATTAACTGGTTGGATGGTAGGAAAACTGTTCCAGTGCCTGGGCAGAGTGAGGCTGCCAGAGTTGGAGCATGTGGCTCCAGAGCAGTGCCAGGCTTGTGGCAGAGCTCGTGCTACCCTTAGCTGAATGTTCCTGAACCCAGCAGGGAACATTTTGCCCAAATCCCGAGGTGGCAGCCCTGTAGGTGCTGTGTTGTTTCTGGGTGGTCCCAGGAGTGTTGTACAGGAGCCGCACAGTCCCATGTTTTGGTTGATTTCCAGTGTTTCCAGCTCTTGGTAATGGGAATGATCTTAAAACAGGCTTTTCAGTTCACCCCAGGGGCTGTTTGGGGTTTATTTTCCTCCTGGTCATTAAGGGAAATGGCCAAGCTCTGTTGGCAGGATTGGAAAACCAAGTCCTGTCCCGGGTCTGGCACGGGACCCAGCGAGGATGGATACTTGCCTTGATTTATGCCTGGAACATTGAGATCTTTGCTCTCTCTCCAGCCCCTTTCTGAAGCTGTGCTGTGAAAGCTGCAGCCGTATTTAGCCCCAGCACGGACCTGGACTGATCTCAGCCCAGTGGAACTGACTTTGCATTGTCAGTGCACTTAGGCCAGTGGGAAGCTGTGACTCTTCCCATTAGGCACAGCTCAGCACCTATTTCCAGAGGGGAAAACCACCCACAAGGACCCGCTGTGCTGAGGGAGAGGCCTTGCTCAGAGTCGCCTTCTGCTCATCTTTCAGCATCCCCCCTTCTTTCCCTGATCTGTTTTTCTACTGAGGAATCTTCTAGCCCAAGTTTTTATTTTAAAATGTTTAGTCACTGCATTATGGCAGTGCCTCATGTCTCACATTCAAAAATTGACTCTTCTGAAAATCCCTGGAGATGGGGACGGGGAGATGAAGGGCACACTGACACCTGTGCCACGGATGGCTCTGGAAGTGCTGACACCGGTTCTGACTCTTGCTGGAAAGCCAGATTTTCTCCTCCCCTGTCGCTGTTCTCGCCGTGGAACAGAGAGACGACACAGACTCCGAGCTCAGGGTAGAAATAAGGCCGAAGCAATTTAATAGCTTCTTGGAGGGTTTTTATATGTCAGTTCGCAAAAAGTGTGCTATATGGCATAAGGTAATTGGTTCTTTCGACCATCCACCCCTTAGGGTGATTGGCCAAGTTCTAAGGCACCCATCTCTAAATATTTTTCCAGTTGTAGCCATAACAATGGTGGACAACAACCTTGCAGGTGCAGAAGTTTACAAAACTGTAACATTATTTTGAATTATTTGCATGGGAAAGACAGAGTGCTCACAAAATGCTGCTGAGAGCTGAAGAAATTCCTTGCTGAAGCTTCTTCAGCCTCCATACTCCCCCCTTACCTTCTGTGTAGCATTTCCCAGCAAATGCAGAAATCTGATTTTGGCCTTTCCAGGCTGGCTCACTGCAGGAATACTGAGCAAACCCCTGTGGTTTGCTCCTGTGCTGGTCCCTTCCCTCCTGAGCAGAGCAGCTTGGAATGGCCAAGGACACTTCGTTCTGGTTGGCACAAAGGACAGAGAGATGCTCCTGTTTGTGCCTCCTGGCTGTACTGGCTCAGCCTGTCATCTTTTATCCTGCTCTGTGCCCAGGAGAGAGGATTTTCTGCAGCCTCAGCTTTCTTCTGAGCCCGTTCTCTATCCAGTGGGGTGTGGCTGGAGCTCCGGCTGTTCGCTGAGATGACAGGAGAGAGGCTGGCAGGTCTGAAAGTTGGCTGCTGTCCACGGCATTTATCCTGTGTAGGGTGGTAATTCTGACATAATGAGGGTGTTGGAAATCTTCTCTCTGGCTTGTTTTAATTTTTGGAGCGAACTCGGTGCTGCAAGAGAGCAGCAAGCAGGGTCCCTTTCTTACTGCTTCCATCGCCCACTTCCCATACTGGCCTTTGCTTTCCTGGGGCATTTGCTCTTTCTGCATCCTGGTGAAGTGAGAGCAAAGCTTTCCCAAGGAGTTTTACTCCCTCATGTTTGTTGTTAGGTTCTGGTGGATGGTAGCTGGTCCTGTTTTGGGGAGCCCTGAGGACAAGGCTCCTGCTCACACGGGTGCCTCCACCCAGAGCCTTCCAGCTGATGGCTGCTTTGTTTCTGGCTGTCAGCTGGCCCTGGGGACATGCTGGGACATTTGAGCATCCCAGCTCAACCTGGGGCTGGAAATCCCTGGAGTGAGTGGCTGCCTGTGTTCCCCCGTGGGTTGGAAAGCAGTGGCCGGAGCAGTGTCCACTGGCATTCAGGTGCTGGTCAGTGCCAGGTGTCTCCACAGCGTTGTCTTCAGCCAGAGCAGGGTGTCTGTCCGTGCTGGTGACACCAGTGTCCGGCTGTGCCGCTGCTTCTCTCCATCCTTCCCTATTCCCAAGGGTGGGAAAACGTTTGTTTGAGTTCAATTTTGCCTTTTCTATCACATGGGTAATATCAATGTAAGCTTAGAACTGCTCCTTTTCCTCTCTCCTGCTGTCTTCCCCATGCACAACCTCTCTATTTTTAACCTACTGCATTCAGATTTGTTTTCCTGAGCCCTCATGACCTCCGTGATATTTTGACTTTGGAATATTTAAGACACAGCATTGTAGGCATCCTGCATAGCCGGGCGTGACTATTGTTGTTGCCAGCTGAATAGTCCTTGTTTTTTTGGCTGCTTCTTGCGTTCTCACCTTTCAGTGGCTCGGAGAGGAGCCCTCCCTGTATTCCCCTTGGCTATTTACAGCCAGACCCAGCAGCCACGTTTGTTAAGTTCTTGGAAGTGAAATCCTCTGGAACAGAAACCACAACGCTGCAGAAGGTCTGGAGGAAGGGTTGGTACCAATGCCTCAGCCCATCAGTGCCTTGGGATGGGATAATTGTCAATGTTGCTGCTCTGGGAGTTCTGCTGGTTCCCCTGGGAACATAGAGTACCTTAGAAATGTGGTTATTTGTATCACTTTATATGGGTCCACGAAAAAGATTTGTTTGGTTTCTTTTCTTTTTTTTCCCCTGTATTGGCTGTTCAGGGTGAATTTGCTGAGACAGAGATAAATCAAACATGATATTTTAATGCTCCTTCGGAACTGCGTCCCTGCAAGTGCTGACTGTGACAAGGTGGGGTGAGGAACTCGATGGTCAGTTCAGGGCACTGGACCCTTCTCTTCAGCCTGGAGAAGAGGAGGCTCCTGGGAGACCTCCTTGCTCTCCACAACTCCCTGACAGGAGGGTGCAGCCAGTGGGGGTCTGGAGCTCCCCTTTTTGGGATGTGCATCCCAGAGCCCCCTCCACAGCCATGACCAGGAGCAGCTGTCTGGCAGACTCCTTGAACAGAAATTCCAACAGCATCTTCTCGTTTTGAAGATGATCTCAGTTGTGCCTTGTTTTTTGTTAGTAAATCACTCCAGATGAATTCTCCACTGGTGAAACTTAAGTAACTATTAACAGTGTATTCCTGGACTGAAGAAATAGGGAAAAATCCTGTCCTTTGAGTTTCCAGGCTTGAAATGCTGCTCAACCCAGGGAAGATGCACCCCTGGCTTACACTGTCAGGCAGTTTGATTTGTGTGGGTGGTGGAATTGATGCTGGTGAGTAATATTTTGTTGTGTAACATTCAGATCAGGTGGAGCTGGGGCCTGTAAGCAGCAGTCAGGATTCCTTCAGGGCCCGGAGTGCTGCTTGTGCCCGGAGCTGGGCATTTCTCTCACTACTGTGATCCAGAAGCATCACAAACCAGTTTAAGTAAAGTCTCTAAGTGTGCTCTTCTCCTTTAGGTTTAAACCAGCTGCCCTTTGATCCTGCCAGCACCGAGCCCCTGGGGCTGGGCAGCGCCACTGGCCCGCGGGGGTCGGACAGCCCGGCTGAGGATGGAAGTGACCCGGGGAAGAGGAAGAGGAGCAGCATTCCCCCAGGTGAGCCGAGTGCCAGCTCCATTGCTGGCACTAGACAAGGGATCCGTGGGTCCAGGCTGAGTGCAGCTGCTGTGCTGGGGTGTGGCTGTGCAGGGTGGGCAGGGCAGCTGTGCTCTGGCGCTGCTGCAGCCCCACCGCTGTGCCTGGAGCCAGGCTCGGACTGTGGGATCTCCCCAGGGAGTACATAGTGATAGAACAGGGGGGAATGGCTTCCCAGTGCCAGAGGGCAGGGATGGATGGGATACTGGGAAGGAATTGTTCTCTGGGAGGGTCAGGAGGCCCTGGCACAGGGTGCCCAGAGAAGCTGTGGCTGCTCCATCCCTGGGAATGTCCAAGGCCAGGTTGGACAGGGCTTGGAGCAGCCTGGGACAGTGGAAGGTGTCCCTGCCCGTGGCAGGGGGTGGGATGGGATGGTTTTTCATGTGCCTTCCAACCCAAACCCTTCTGTGATTCTCTATACCTGTCCCAATAGATTTGTTTTCATAATTGGACAGAATCTGGCTCTTCCCTGAGACTGGGTTGAGCTCTGGTTTTGGGTGCTGACACTGCAGAGCCTTGCTGGGCAGAGATCTGCTCTAAGCCTTTAATCACTTTTATGTTCCTCTCAACAGATGGTGGCAGAAATCTGAGCCTGGACTCCATTCCGATGGGATTGCCAATGTCCGACCCGACCGCCTGGGCCACCGCCATGAACAACCTGGGCATGGCTCCCATGGGCATGACAGGACAGCCCCTCCTGCCCGGTGAGCTGAGCCTGCCACAGCTCTTGGGGAATAGCCTGTTTTGGTGCAGCTGGCAAACACCCCCACGTACAAACTGAGCTGTGTTTGAAATGCATTAATTCTGCACGTGATTTATTTAGAGACCTGAATGGAGAGGAAGTGAGGATACGTGTTTTTTAATGCAAATAATAGTTATTGTGGGGGACCTCTAGATACCGTGCAGTGGAGCAGGAGGAGGAGGGTGCCACACAGAGGTCAGGAAGCCAGTGATATCCAGGAATGAGTTACTCTGAACTAAACTGGAATGGCTTATAAGGAAGGACGGGAGGAAGATGAAGAGGAAAGCAACAAGGCAGCAAAATGGATATGGTAGAAATTAATGGAGGATTCTGCTCCAGAAATGACCACCTGATAGTCTGAAATACATGTGCATGGCTGAGTCACCTCGTACTGGATGAAAGAGCTCCTGCAGGAACAGAGCTGAGCTGTGCCTGATTGCCCAGCAGTGCAGGATGCTGGACACCAAAGTCCTGAATGGAACTGACTGTTCCAGTGCTTTGCTGCACTTAGGGGATGCTCTCCCCTGCCTTAAGACCAGCCTGCTCACCTGGGAGGGAATGTCTGTGCTGGCAGCACTCTGCCATCCCATTTCTGCTCTTGTGGCACAGAGCAGGTGGTTTGCTGTGCAGCCAGTCCTGTATTTAACACCACCACTTAACTTGCCCTAAGTTTTGCCTGCAGTCTGTGCTCTTGGAATCACGGAATGGTTTGGCTGGGAGTGACCTTAAAGCTCATCCAATTTACCCCCTGCCATGGGCAGGGACACCTTCCCCTATCCCAGGTTGCTCCAAGCCCCAATGTCCAGCCTGGCCTTGGACACTTCCAGGGATCCAGGGGCAGTCACAGCTTCTCTGGGCACCCTGTGCCAGGGCCTCCCCACCCTCACAGGGAGCAATTCCTTCCCAATATCCCACTTAAATTTCCCTTCTGGCAGTGGGAAGCCATTCCCCCTTGTCCTGTCGCTCCAGTTCCTGATGCAGAGTCCTCCTCCGGTTTCCCTGTAGCGCCTTCAGATAGTGGGAGGTGCGGTGAGGTCTCCATACAACCCTCTCTTCTCCAGTTTGAACAGCCCCAACTCTCTCAGCAGTAACAGAGAAAGTTCTCTCCTGTCCAAGGCCTTGTTGCACATTTGGCTTTGCTGTGGAGATGGTGTTTCCATGTCCTTCTCCTGCTCACGTTCTTCTGTGAAGTAAAAATCAAATCTATGCTATGGATAAGGATACAATTCCCATCCTTGCATCCATGTTTCACAGCTGAAACAGGAAGGTTTCTTGTCCATTCCTCCAAAAACACCAGGTGATGGCAGAGGATTGGCCTCAGATCCGTGTTTTTGCTGTGACTGTTTCAAAATATCGAGGAGATGGCAGGTTCTTAGCTGCTGGAATCGCTGCACTTGTCTGGTTGGTGAAAGGGTGCCTTACATTCCAGAACCATTTAGGCTGGAAAAGACCTCCAGGATCATTGAGTCCAACCTGTGACCTATCCCCACCTTGTCAACAGCCCAGAGCACTGAGTGCCACATCCAGTCATTCCTTGGACTCCACTCCTTCCAGTGCCTGACAACCTTTTCCATGTACAAATTCTTCCTGATGCCCATAAGCCTGTGTCACAACTGTCTGTGCTGTTGAACTGCTTAATACAACCAAACTGGGTCAGGTTTTCTGCTGTTCCCATGTGTCACAGGTGTCTTCTGGTGGACAAACCTCTCTGGGAAGGGTTTGATGCTGGATGGGAGCCAGTTTCTACAGAGGAGAGAAAGAAGTAGTTTATTTTAACAGAGAAAAATTACTTGACTGTGGCAATGAGCAGTGGAATAGTTTTAAAGCATTATTTTAAGGGCACAGATCTGAAGTTTGATGTTGTCACGTTCCCGTTTTCACCGGCACGTGTGGGAGCATTCCCTGTTTGCTGTCAGAGCTCACAGTCACTGTATGGCTCTAGCCCCCCACTTGACTCCCTTATTCTCTCCCTCACTTAGATTTTGATCCCGCTCTTGGAATGATGACTGGAATCCCTCCGATCAACCCCATGATGCCAGGCCTGGGGATCGTCCCACCTCCCATCCCTCCGGACATGCCGGCCGTGAAGGAGATCATCCACTGCAAGAGCTGCACCCTCTTCCCGCCTAACCCACGTGAGTGTCTGCTTGTGCTTTGTCTCTGTAGGAGTATCCCCGTGTTCATGTTTATCCAAACCCCAGGTGCGTGTGGGAAAAGGGCCATTCCCGTGACTCACTGCTGGCAGGAAGGTGACGGAGCAACAGGAAAAGCCTGTTCTTGTCACTGCGTGTTTGCCGTCTCCAGAAATTGCCTTTGCAGTTGCTGGATTGATAAGGACTGGGGGAAAAGCCATTCCAGTCGCTGGGTATTTGAAGAGTTCATGGTTTGATTCTCGTGTGTAGTGTGAGGTGTAGCTCGAGCACACAAGTCTGGAGCGTGTGCAGTTGCAGCACAGAGAATCCCCTGAGCGTGTTTTGTATGTGTTATTTACATTGGGGCAGTTTTTTAAGCTGTGATTTTGTAGCACCTCCCATGCTAAAGCTGGGAGCTCCTGGTGCTGCTTGTGTTATTTGACAGCAGCTCAGTGAACCTCCTGCACTCGGGAGAGTGTTTGGAGGGCTCCAGGCTCTGTTGGAGCCCTGTCTTCTGTTTGGAAACACGTTGGTGAATGTGCTTATTTTCTCCAGCACCTCAGCAGTGCTGTGGATCCACTCCGTAAATCTGAGTGTGGAATAGCCAGGTGTGTGGAGGAAGCCAGGAAGGTGTGGTCATCCCTCAGGAGAGAGGAGCAGGTGGAAGGAATGTGTGCTGGCAACCCAAAACCTGACCTGCTCTGCTTTCTCCCTTCAGATCTTCCCCCTCCGGCCACGAGAGAGAGGCCCCCAGGGTGCAAGACAGTGTTTGTTGGAGGCCTGCCGGAAAACGGGACGGAGCAGATCATCATGGAGGTGTTTGAGCAGTGTGGGGAGGTCATAGCTATCCGCAAGAGCAAGAAGAACTTCTGCCACATCCGCTTTGCTGAGGAGTTCATGGTGGACAAGGCACTTTACCTGTCTGGTAGGTGTGTTTGGCTCAGAGGGAAGCTTAAAATTCTGGGACAGAACTGTGATGGTACCTTTGTAGACAGAACAGTAGGAACTGGGGCAGATTTCTCTGCTGCTGTGTCAGTTTGCCTTCTGCTGCCATTGAATTTCTGCTTAAATACAAGAAAACAGCTCCTGAGAGGAAAGGCAGCGATGCTTTGTCACCTGAAAACGTATACAAAACATTGGGCTGAGGTACAGAGTCTGTCCCCATCTTAGGTGGATAAGTGCCCAGCTAATTCTATAGATAGTGCCTAAAAAAATGGACAGTTGCTCCTAATTTGCTGGCTGGGCTGGTGGGCTTGCCTTGGTGGGGTTTTATTTGGCTGGTGGGCTTGACTTGGTAGGATTTTCTTCCCTGTTACCCATCGGGGCTGAACCCCCTGGGCTCCTTTTGCCCCCGTCCTACCCGAGCACCCCTGGTTCCCGCCAGGCTACCGCATCCGGCTGGGCTCCAGCACGGACAAGAAGGACATGGGGCGGCTGCACGTGGACTTCGCGCAGGCGCGGGACGACCTGTACGAGTGGGAGTGCAAGCAGCGCATGCTGGCGCGCGAGGAGCGGCACCGGCGCCGCCTGGCCGAGGAGCGCTTCCGCCCGCCCTCCCCGCCCCCCGTCGTCCACTACTCCGACCACGAGTGCAGCGTGGTGGCCGAGAAGCTCAAAGGTGAGAGGGGCCGGGCAGGCGCGGCTCTGCGTGCTCCGGGGCTCGGCGCGCGGCAGCTCTCCCGCCAGCTTCCTTCCGTTCGTCAAACAAACCCCGCACTTGAATCGTATTTGTAAGATCTCAGGATGGAGAGGACCCGAAGGCTCACCCGGCCCAGCCTTTCTTGGCAAAAGCACGGTCTAGACCAGATGGCCCAACACTCTGCCCAGCCCAGTCTTGAAAGCCTCTGGTGTAGGGGAACCCAGCGCTTCCACAACGCTGCCGTTGTGAAAAGTTGTCCCCAGGAATACCCGTTCCCCCTCATCCTTTCCATGTGACTCCCCTGTAAAAGAGGAGTTTCCATCTTCGTAGCCCTCCCCAGGACACAGTGACGATTTAGTGATGAGGTCTCCCCTAAATCTTATTTTCCCAAGGCTGAACAAACCTGTTGAGTGCAGCAAACTTGTGCAAATCAAAGCTGTTCAGTACAAGTTTCTTCCAGATAATTTTGGTTAAGGTTGAAAGGACTAGTGTAAGACTTTCTTGGAAGCCTGAGATTCACGTGTGACCTGATGATTTTGGAGCTGGAGGACATTTCCTTTCAGGGTCCATCTGAGTAGACATGAAGTTTTCCAGTAAGTTTCTAGTGCTCGTTCCTCCTCTTGCTGCACTTCAGCAGCTGGTTTGCTCCATCAGCTTGGTGCTAGACCTGCCTTCCTTTCTACAGCCACATGTTCAGATCCTTCCCTGCTTCCAGGAGTTGTCATCAGTCACCCGAAGGACGCTGACCTTTGAAGGAGCAGTTCAGCTCCAGGGAAAGGACCTGAAAGCTGTCCAGGCCCCCCCAGAGCTGTGGTGTAAAGCTGTCCTTTCTTGCTACAGATGACACCAAGTTCTCAGAAGCCATCCAGACCTTGCTGACCTGGATAGAACGCGGGGAAGTGAACAGGAGAACTGCCAACAACTTCTACTCCATGATCCAGTCGGCCAACAGCCACATCCGCAGGCTCGTCAACGAGAAGGCAGCTCACGAGAAGGAGATGGAAGAAGCTAAAGAGAAGTTCAAACTGGCTCTCTCAGGGATCCTGGTGCAGTGTGAGTGGTGTCTCCATGCTGGATGTTGGTTGTCTGCTATAGGGAAGGCTCTTAATTTGCAGAGTCTGGAGAGGCCCTGCTAAAAGGGCTCTGGGAAAAGAAGTGGCAATCGCTTCTGTGCAGCTACGGCTGATTTGGAATCATGTGGCACTAACCTGGCAAAAATTCCTTGTGGGGCTTTTTACTGGAGTAAGAGTCCGCATCTGGGGGGAGGAGAGAATGAATTCTGAATTTGTTTCCTCTTAATTATCGTCTATTATTAGTTCTGTCATCTTTTCAACCCCTCCTGCGCACAGACAAGGTAAGTTCCTGGGAATCTGGTGCCTCAGCCAAGTGTGCAGGATTTGTTCGCCAAAGGTAGGACGCAGCAGAGTGCTTCCAACACCCTGCTGCAGAACCTGGGTCTTTCAAATCCCAGTACTTTATAAAACCAGGAAATCAAGGAAGAGGCATGGACTGTATTAATTGCAGGATGTGATTTGTAACAGTTCCTCAGACCATTCATTGCCTCTTACACATCCTTGCTTTAATAAATCTGAGTATTTTTACTTCTTTCCAAGTACCTTCTCCACAATTGTACTAATTCTCCTTGAGCCCTTGCCTAGCTTGTGAACATTTTTAACTTTTGGTTTTGTATCTAATAATTTTAGCTGTTAGTTGATTTTTTAAATTTTTTTTTCTTTAAATTTTGTTAATGGTGAAAACTATGGGCACACGGTCCAGAGGGACATACAGTGAGCACTGCAGAGTAAGTAGTAATAGAGAGTAGAGTGTAACTCCACTCTCTGAAACCAAGATGGATATCTCAGCCACTCCTAGGTTACTCTGAGGAGCAGGGAGAAGTGTTTGTTTTGTGAGAATTACGGGTACTGCATCACAAGTATAGAAAAAGTCAAGTGGATGTGCTTTGTGCTGTGGGTGAGCTCTCAGCCAAGGAGAAGCACTTTGTGTATTCTAAATCCTGTGAATTTTCTAGACAAGCAGAAGGAATAAATCCCAGGACCAAGAAAAGGTGATGGCTGATGCCTTTGCTTTGATCCTGGTCCTTTTCCACAGCTCACACAGGCTGTGGCACTGTCCAAGGGCCAGAACTCGTGGTTGTAGCTCATCACCCCCTTTCAGAGGTGAGTCCTGCCCCTCTGAACTCCTTACACTCCCAGCCGGCCTCGCACAGCGTATTTGGATATTTTTCAGCACCTGTGCTGCCTTTTTCTCCATGTGTCCTGCCTTTTTCCCAGCTGAGAGCAGAGCCCATTCCCCAGTTGGTCGTTGCTCTGTGAGCGTTTGGCACCGGCCTGGTGAAGCCCTCAGGGCTCTTTCCAGGCACTGAGCCCCTTCCCTGAGCGTAGCGTCAGCGCAGTGCAGTGTTATGAGAAAAGGGGAGCCAAACCACCTGCCTGATTCCACTTTTTTACTCCTTTACTCCTCTTGTTCGCCCTCTCTGGATGCTATTCGGGCCCGATTTGCTGCTGATTTGCCACTCCAGTCGAGCAGATAGTGGCCGTGTACCATTCTGCCTCCAAACAAAAGGCTTGGGACCATTTCACGAAAGCTCAGCGTAAGAACATCAGCGTGTGGTGCAAACAAGCAGAGGTTGGTAATCTTTTCTTGTGTTAGATCCTCCAGCACGGTCTCTTGCTTGTCAGGATGTTGATGTTCAGTGTGCACGATGCTCGTGTGGATAACAGCACCTTCCTTCACAGTGTGAGGTGGGGATCACTCGGGAGGCTCTTGTGGTACAGGTAATAAATTTTCTCTTGGTATTTGTGTCACCAGTAGCAATGCATAGAGACCTGTCTGCTGATGGAAGTTGTGCACAGTAACAGTCATAATAACAATAATAAATACTGATTTTTCTGCTGGTTTTAATATTAAAGCAAAAATGATTTCTAGAGAGATGTTAAAAAAAGCAACAACAAACCCTAAATGTCATCAGAATCTGTTTTATCACATTTTTATGTGATATTCCCACCTTGAGAGGTGGAAATGATTGCAGATGAACAGCCTGGAAAGCTTGAGGGTGGATGTTCTCATGTTTGTGTATTTATCCCATGAAGTGACTTGATGAAATGTGTGGTTTAAAGATGGTGATCAGGAAGGAGCTGATGGAAGAAGGCTTGTCACTCCCACTGCTCTTTCTGCAGGAGGAAGAATAGTTCTTAGTCCAATAAGATTTGATCAAATCAGATAAGGGAGTCAGGCAGAATGTCAGAAATAAGGAAGCCAAGGTAAAAAAAGGGTGTCTGCTGGAAAGTGATGGGTGGGGAGATGTTTGTCCTGGGGGCTGTGGTGAAATCCGTGCTGCCAGCTGTCACTTTGGGCCTGCAGGACCTTGCACTTGGCCCTCTTGAATCTCATGAGGTTTGATCCCACTCCTCCACCCTGTCCTGGTCCCTTTGGCTGTCATTCCTTACCTCTGGTGCAAATCTTCCTGTGGTTCTGGGTTTGTCTGGGATATTGAGTTCCTTACTACAAACCTGGAAAGCAAGTCTGTCCCAGCAAAGCCAGGAGCTGTCTTTCACCTTTAAGATTATTTAACATCCAGAGTGAATTTGGGCAAAGCTGAGAGGCTGATGATCCATGATCGCTGCAGGCCAGGGATGTGCAGGTTTGGGATCCCTGTGAGCTGGAGCTGTCCAGGCCTGTGATGCCCATGAGTTGGGGTGTCCAGGCCTGTGATCCCCATGAGCTGGGGTGTCCAGGCCACCTTGCTGTACAGCTGCAGCCTGAGAAGGCTCTGGGTCATACCCAGCCAGGGCCCTGCTGGTACCAAGCAGGTGGTTGATCCTGCACCATGCTGGAACACTCTAAATGCCCGTGCTGCCCTGCGAAGTTTCCAGCTGTGATCCCCCTGTGAGACTGCCCTTGTGGGACTTGCCAGAGCCCACTGAGTTAAACCTTGGTAGCAGCTAAGAGAGGAGCCAAGGTTCCTTCTGCACCTGGGAAGCCAAGTGCAGTGTGATTCAGATTCACTCTGAGCCCTGTGCTCCCATCCTTCCCTGCCTTCTGATCGCTGGCTGTGGCTGGGGTGGGAGCTCTCTCTCCAGCTGGAGCTGTCTTTTGTTCCAAGGTAAGTTCTCCCAGTGGGAGGAGGCTGGGAGACCACTGGTGAGGCCTCTTTCAGGAGCACTTCAGCTGCCAGGCTCAGTCTGCTGCTCTCCCCCAGCTTAGGGACTGCTCTTAAAGGAAGGTGGAAGCCACGAGATGCAGCTCCTTGGTACAGGCAGATACAGATATATTTATAAAAACATTGCTAGTATATGATGCATTTTTAGGTATAATTTAAAATGTCTCTCAGCTCATTGTAGATATCAGATGCTGGCTAAAGGGTCTCTCAGCCTTTTGGGAGGAGGTCCCTGTACATGCAGGGGTGAAGCTGTAGCTTGGTTTGCTCTGTCCTAGTTCAGGTTGGGACTTTTGGCTCCAGAGAATTAGGGCTGACTGCAGTTCCTCACACAGCCAGGCCGACCTGCCTCATCACAAGAGCAGAAGGGAGATGGAAGAGTCAGGAATCCCAGTAGCACTGGCAGAGCGTGCTGGATATTGCCCTTGATCTCATAATCTGTGCCGGCTTTTGAATCGTATGCTGGAGTTGTATTTTGCAGACCTAGATTTCAGCAACTTTTCATCCAGCCAACCTGTTCCTCGAAATGTGAATTGAAACCCCCTCTGCTTTCTGAACCCCAGGAAATCCGTAACATCCACAATGATGAGCTGATGGGCATTCGGAGAGAGGAGGAGATGGAGATGTCTGATGAAGAAATAGAAGATCCATCAGAGATGAAAGAAACGGAGGAGTCAGGTAAAATCCCTTTTTGCAGCTCATAATGTGCTTCTCTGCAGCGGTTTCTTTCAGGAGTCCCATTCTGAGTGTTTTGTACCCCAAAGTGGTCACGGGCAGAGCAGAACCAGTGCAGTTACCTGGAGCTGTTTCCCCTCGGTGCCTGGGTGTGCAGCCAGGGTCTGTCACTGCTCCCTGCCGCACTCAGGGGCACCTAAAGCAGTGCCTGAGCTGCTCTTCCTGTGAGAGGGTTGGGATTCCTGGAGCTGCATGTGGAGGAGCTGGAAGCTCCCTGCCCTGTGCAGGTGATGTCTGGGTGCAGAGGTTCACCCTGGAGCTGTCCCGTTCCAGTGCACTCCTGAGTCTGCCCTGGGATGTTCTTTCCCTCCTTTTTTTTACTTCTTCCAGCCTAAACATTGCATTGACACTGAGAGGGCCTCTTTGTCCAGAGGAGCTTGTTCTCTAAAGAGATCCTGGAATCATGGTTTGGGTTGGAAGGGACCTTAAAGCTGATTCAGTTCCACCCCCTGCCATGGGCAGGGACACCTTCCACTGTCCCAGGCTGCTTCAAGCCCCGTCCAGCCTGGCCTAGGAAACTGCCAGGGATCCAGGGGCAGCCACAGCTGCTCTGGGCACCCTGTGCCAGGGCCTGCCCACCCTCACAGGAAAAATTCCTTCCCAATATCCCATCCATCCCTGCCCTCCGGCAGCGGGAAGCCATTCCCCTTGTCCTGTCACTCCGTCCTTTGTCCAAAGTCCCTCTCCAGCTCTCCTGAGCCCTTTTAGGCTCTGGAAGGGGCAGAAAAAGCCTTCCCTTCTCCAGGTGAGCACCCCCAGCTCTCCCAGCCTGGCTGCAGAGCAGAGGGGCTCCAGCCCGGTGATATCCCAAACAGCGGGAGCCATTCCTTTGGGTGCTCAGGATTTGTAACCGGGAGCTGCTGAGCCCCTGTGCAGGGTGGGGAGAGCTCCTGGGGGTTTCTTGCTCCCAGCTGAGTGAGCCCGGTGCTGTCCCCAGCGCTGGTGTCGCAGGTGGAGGCGCTGAAGGAGGAGAACGACAGCCTGCGCTGGCAGCTGGACGCCTACCGCAACGAGGTGGAGCTGCTCAAGCAGGAGCAGGGCAAGGCCACCAGGGACGAGGACACCACCAAGGAGCAGCAGATGAAGCTCCTCCAGCAGGCTCTGCAGGGCATGCAGAAGGTGGGCCCGGAATTTTCCATAGCTGGGGCCGTGCTGCAGGGGAAGGGGCTGGGATGGGCGGCAGGAACACGTGGAAAAACACTCTGGATTTTAGCAGGATCCAAACTGGCAAAGGGGGAGCAACTCTGTCGTTTCCAGTGTTGCTAAAAAAAACCCAAAGCAAATATTGAAACCAGGGATTGTGTGTGAGCTGGTAAATCCCATGGAAGCAATCCATAGTTAATGGACTTCCAAAGTGCCCAGTCTGTCCATATCCAGCTGAGGAAGGAAGTGGGAAATCCCATCCTTTGGGGATGGAGTTACTGCCCCATGTTTACACAACCATGCTTTTGTCTATGCTGATAGGCAAAGGCATTTCTGAGGTGCACTGTAGATCCTTCTTGTTTTATGCTTCATCTTGTAATGATGTCTGGTCTTCATGGAAAAGCCCTTCTAAATTCTATGATCTTTGAACAATAGTTGGTGGAAGGCAGGTTAAGAAGGTGGCAGGCAGATTAAGAGTTTATCTTTTCTCTTCCAGCATCTTTTGAAAGTCCAAGAGGAGTACAAAAAGAGAGAAGCTGAGTTGGAAAAAGTGAAAGAAGACAAACTGAAAATAGAAACATTACTAGAAAACCTGAAGGAGCAGGTATGTGCCATCCAGGTCTTCCTTGTGCAGTGCTTGGATTTTCTGTTCCCTCAGGAGCATGGTGAAGGACTTCTGTCCTTCTGCACTCTTGGTGAGAATGCCCAGCCCTGGTTTGGAGCAGTTGTCCTTGGAAAGTGAGAAATTACCTGTCAGATTGCAGGATGTCTGTCAGTAATGGACCTGCTGATGCTTCATGTACCTGTGAGACAATCTCAGCAGCTGTATAAATGAAGTGTAACTGTCACTGAACAGTGTACAGTGGTATCACAGCTGGAGCGGGGTTTTCTGCAACCCGAGCCTTTAAAATATAGAAAAAGGTCTCAGTTATCAGACTCTGGTATTTACAGTTGTGGTTTAGGAACACGTTTTGTTCTGCCCTCCACAAAACACTTTGGAACTGGAAGTTTTTGTGAGTGTTCTGATATTTTTATGCTTGCTGGGTTTATTCCACACAGAAATCCATACAGAATTCCAAGCAGAAATGCACAGTGCTGCTTCTCAGGTGTGATCCACTCTGATTTGATTGTGGATCAGGGCATGAATCTACATTGGCCTGGTCCTTTCCTCTGTAGCACAGACACAACTGCACAAGAAGCATGAGGCAGCACTGTCCCCCTTGGCCCACAGAGCCTGATACTGGGTTTATCTCATTTTCCATCTTTAGTCCCACTTTTTTGTGCCAGGAGCTAGGGAAGATAATGCTATTCTTCTAACTAAAAATGGTTTTGTGTATTCCTGTAATCATCAGAGCAGGAGCTTCAAAACAAAAATGACAGATGATCATCAGTAATCTTTCCTTTCTTTGCCCATATATAGCAGAGCATGGCAGATGAAGAGGACAAGGAGGGAGATGCAGCTGACTGCCAAGGGAATGTAAGTCCAGGAGCTGCTTCTCTGGGACAGTGGAAGGTGTCCCTGCCCGTGGAACGGGGTGGGCCATGAGGTCCCTTCCAGCCCAACCCATTCCACGATTCTGTGGTCTCCAGGAGAAGGCAGGCTGTGGGTTTGCAGTGCAGCTGCTGGGCTGCAGTCCCTGGATCAGCTTCCACAGGGCACAGCTCCTCTTTCTCCTCTGGAAGCAAATGTGGGGGCTCAGGCCATTGGGGCACAGCCTCAGCCCTGTGCAGCTGAGAACTGCACTGTTGTAAGAATTTGAGCAAACCCAGGGGACCACTCAATTCTATCTTCATCCCTGGCCTCCCTCCAGCCCATCTCACTGGTCACTGGAAGCTGTTCCCAATTATAGCTGTCCACAGCTCTCAGGCCACTGGAATTCCGCATAAAACTAGGGGATAAAAGCAAGTCCTGCTTTTAGTGCACCCACTGTCTTTGCATTGTTGTGTTTGTGTCAGGGATAATAAATGGTGCCAAATTCTGTTTTAATTCAGTACCACAAACTCAAGTCAGGGACAGTCTGATCCCAAGCCCTGTGCGGCCCCATGGCACTTGATTAATCACATTTGTCTCAGTTTGGGCATTTGAAAAACAAACCTCTGTAGCTGAATTAGTCATGGCAAGGCCAAGGTCTGCTTTGTATTTTGTTGTTTAAATCAAGGTCCTTCTGGAGCAGATGTCATGTCAGAGAGCAGGGCTGGTACAGGGCACGTGGTGGCATCTGCTGAACTTCGTGGCCTTTTCATCTCACTTGGTGGATCACGCCCAGCAGCACAGACACAGCTGTGCTTTGTTGGGAGCATTTTGGAAAATAGACAGCACATAGAGCAGTGATGGCTGCAGTGACTCAGAAAACCAGGAAATCACCCCTGCATGCCCTGCTGAGCCTGCCCAAGGCAGTGCCTGGTGTGCCAGGTTGTCTGGAACGTGCCCTGGGGGTTTGTTTTGCAGGAGGGCAGCACGTCCAGAGTTTGTGCCTGCAGCCAGGAGAAGGAATGTCCAGTGGAGAAGACGTTGAGCACCAGCCCTGTGAAATCTGAGCGAGAAGTTCTCTTGGTTGGTGAGTCCTGCTGGGCTCGATGGTGATGCTGGAGACCTGGGCTGGGGGGACCTGCTTCAAGGGGACCTTGCACTCCTCCTGCCCACCTCTGGCTCCTTTGGTTATCCCAGGGGAGGTGGCAGGCCTGGAACTGAGGAAAGCCTCGAGCTTTGCTGGGGTCAGGGTGTGACCTTGTGCTGCCTGCAGTGGCGCAGGGCCGATGTTCCCAGCTGGCTTTTGTCTCGTGGCAGTGACCTCTGTGGTGTTCCTTTCCCAGGGATAATTTCAACGTTTCTCCACGTGCACCCCTTTGGAGCCAGCATTGAGTACATCTGCTCCTACCTGCAGCGCCTGGACAGCAAGGTGGGTGTGGGGACAGGGGGTGTGGGACAGGGGGTGTGGGAGAGGTGGCTTTTGTGCTCCTTGAGTAAATGGGAGCCACTGTGCAAAGGCTCCTGGCTGTACGAGGGAATCGCATCCCATTCTCCTCTATCCTGTTCTCCAGCTGTCTTCCTTAAAGAGCCCCAGGGACAGGAGGCCCCACAGGCATGGGAACCCTGTCTTGGGATTGGAACTTTTGCAGCTGCTTGTGTTTGTAATTTGCTGAGTGTTTAATTTACCCTTTCCTAAGAAAACAGGACTCCCTGGGCTGGCTCCCTCCAGCCTTATAAAGACAGAGTTAATAATTCATCTCCTCATTCTAGCTCGGAATTTGTCTGTGGGGCCAACAGCCGCCTTTATTTTGGTTTGGAGCTCCTATAAAACTGCCATCACAGCACTCAGCTGCCTTCTGGAACTTCCCCTCTGGTATCCACAGTGCAGAGAAGGGCTCCTGGAAGCTTCTGCTTGGGAGCAGAGCCCACCCTCTAACGTGTGCTATGGCATCAGTCTCCTCGTGTTCACTCACACTCAGGGCTGTTCCCGTTGTCCTTTGTGCTCCTTCTGAGCTCTTCTGTCTCCTCCTTGACTCTTGCAGGAGCTCATGTTAGTTTGGGATGTTATTTTTAACCCTGAGCAGATCTTTGGGCCTGAGGTGAGGCAGGAGGAGAGGGAGTACTTGGAAGTACAACCTGGTTTCTTGAAGCTGCCAACAGGAGAGGAAGGGGAATACCTTTCCCCTGTTCCTTGTCCATCATTCTCACCAAGAAGGTCAGCAGAGAGCACAAAAATTAGGATTCAAGGTGGTTTGGAGCCTTTCAGGAGTTGTCTGTAGCCCTGACTGTGGCTTGGCAGGACCTTGGGGCTGACAAACCCACCTCACCTCAGGTTCCTTCTCTGCAGTGGTGCAACCCCAGTTCTTAGCTCTTGGCTCTGTTGGAGCAGCTCCTGCCCTGTCAGGGATGTGAGAGTTAAACTAAAATAAAGATAAAAGTGCTCCCTGTTCAGTGACTGATACCTGGGAGGTTTAAATCCATTCTCTTGCGTTCCACAGGGGAAAGGTTCAGGCAGTCCCTTTACCCCGACTCCAGTGTTTGTCCTGCAGCCATCTTAGCCCACAGTGGGACCCAGCATTACCCCCACAAGTTCAGGGAAAGCCTGGGTGAACTTCAGCAGTGTTACTCCTTGAGTTTGAATTATCCCCAGCCATCAGGGCTTCCATCCTCACTTCCAGTGATGCTTTCCTTGTGTTCCCCCAGATCTGCACGGCAGAGGTGGAAGTTCTCATGACACGACTGCAGAACACGTTCCGGCAGGAGCTGAGCGGGGTAGGGGCCAGCCTGGAGAAGAGGTGGAAATTCTGTGGCTTTGATGGGTTGAAAATGACTTGAGCTTTGAGTCAACGCTGGAAACAGTGGGATGTGGATGCTGAGAAAACCCGGGATGCTCCTCCCTCTGTTCCTGATGATTCCCTCGCACCACGGCCTCGGGGTACAAAGTGTAAAAGTGAAACCAAGTCCAGAGCAGCACTGGAAGGACCTTCAAGTTCTGCAGCTCCTTTGATCAGTTATTTGTTAATGGGCAAGTGCTGTTCAGTATATTTGGGGAAAAAAGCTCCTGCCTGACCCTTTGAAGCGCAGCGTGTCGACTCCGTGTTCTGCCAATGTTGTATGTGCTTGTGTGCCCAAATTCCTCCTCCTCAACCTTCCTTCTGCTGGGAACAGCTGTAGACTGTCCTGAAGCAACAACCAAGGGGCATCTTCTGGTTTCTAGATCACCAAAAGGGACAAAAAAGGGCATTTTTTAGATATTTCTATGAGTAAAAACCAAGGTATGTTTAAACAGAAGATTTAGATGGCTCAGGAGCCTCCGAGCCAAGGAATTGGTTCTTTCTGTGCTGTTTTCTCTGGTAGCAGTGAAGCTGAGGTGGGGCAGAGGGGGATTCTGGCAGTGCCACTCGTGCTCTGGGTCATTCTGTACAGAACCTTTCACGTGGGAAGGGTGTTTAATTTCCTGGGGCTGTGGGTGGAGCAGAGCTACATCAGCCTGGCTTTTGGTGATTTTTACCACCCAGTTCCTCCACCTACTTTGCTTTGGAGACCAAGCTCAAGCAGCACAGACTCCTCTGCTCCTCCCAGCAGTGTTCCTCGTGTTCCCGGCGCATGCCAGGCTCTCCCCAGCTGTGCAGAGGTGCAGGGTAGCACAGCTCAGCTCCAGCCTGCCCAGAGCCCTCCGGGGATCCTCCTGCCCCAGCAGCCCCACATCCCCGCCCAGCCGTGCCCCTGCAGGGCTCACAGCCACGCCCTGCCGTGTTCCCCTTCTGCCGCACAGCCTGACTCTTCCCAGCCCAGCAGCTCTCTCAGTTTTCCAGCTGCTCTCTTCCAGCCCCTCCTGTTCGTTCCCCACGCCCCAGGCGTTGGTGCCCTTCACTTGGGCTATCGATCCCACCTCGTTTTTGGGATTTCCTATGTTCCTGTTCTCAGGCACTTCCCGAATTTGTGACACATCCCCAGCCCTGGTGTCATTGTGCCAGGTGTTTCTCCACCCTGTGCCATGGCCGAGGTGGTGCCCAGGTGAGCACAGGGACATTTCTGGAGTGTTCTGTGTAGCTGGCACAGACACCTGGTGTTGTGTGAGCCAATTCCTCATCCAAAACCCCAAAATTCCCCTGGTGACGCCAGGCCTGGAGCCAGGCATTGAGCTGCTGGCTCTGTTTCTCCTCTCACCCTTCCCTGCAGTTGGAAGGATAGAGGAGAGCCCTCCCTGTGCTTCTGCTCCCTCACCCACTCATCCCAAGGCCCCGAGGTCTCTTCAGATCCCTTGGATTTCTTCCTGCACCTTCATCCTCCAGCCCAGATGAACCATCCTCTCCTTGTTGCTCCCACTGGGAGGGCCTGGCACCAGCTCTCCCCGGGCACTGGGGGAGCCGGGGTGGTCACAGAGGGGATGTCCCTGCTGTGCCAGGTGGGAATGTGGCACCTGTGCCACCTGTCCCTTGGGGTCAGCCAGGTGCAGAGAGGGCAGGGTGGTGTGTGCTCAGTGAGACCTCTCCTCGGGAAAATCCCAGAAGAAACTTCAGAAGTCAGGATGGTTCCAGAGCCCTGAGAGCAGCAGTGGCTGGAGCACACCTGGGGTCAGGGAGCCGTGGGATGAGCGGGGCCGGGGCCGGGCTCCCAGCGCGGCAGCTCCCGCAGCACAAAGACTTGCTGGGTCCCGGCCTCTCGGCTGCAGGGTGGGAGCTGGGATGGGGCCGGGGCACCGTGGGCAGCCAGAGCCCCCTCCCCGGGGGCTGAGGGGGCTGGGGCTGTTGGAGACACCGGGCAGGTTGTTCCATGGGGCAGCAGGAGGGAGAGGAGCCGGGGCCTGTGGAGCAATGGCTGGTGCTGTGAAAGTGAGTCAGGGCTGGAGCACCCCAGGGTCCTGCTGCTTCCCCTCTCCCGGCTTTCCCTACCAGGGCCTTTCCAGAGGGGCTGAGGTTTGTCCCAGGGGAGATCTGTCCTGCAGATGGGCTGCCGAGGTGACAGCCAGGGGCGGGTGACAGAGCCCTTCCCTCGGGACCGGGCTGTTGTTCTCCCTGCTCCCAACACTGAGCGTTTGCCACACTGGGAGCAGATAAAAACCCTTTAAAAAATGTTCTGAATAGTTGTGTCCCTGCAGATGAATGCTGTATTTTTAAGGAATAAACATTTTTTATGGGCAAATCTTGGCCCTGCTGCTTTCTTTGTCTTGTGTTTGTTGCCTGCCAGGGGGAAGGAGAGGCTCCATCCCAGGTCCTCGGCTGTGCTCCTTCCCAGCTCCTCTTTCGTGCTCCATCCCAGGTCCTCCACCTTCCTTGTGAATCTCAAGAGCAGTCACAAACACCAGGCCCCAGATGCTCCCTGCTCCCTCTGCAGCCTCTCTGGTGACCACAGCCCAGGCAGTGATTTCCTGCTCCGTGAGCAGCTGGAGCTTGCAGGTTGTGGCAGTGGTGGCACCAGTTTGCACTGGTGCCGAGTCACGGGCAGGGAGGTCATGCAGGGCAAACAGAGCCCCTGGGGTTCTGTGCTGGGCTCGGGAGGGAGCTGCGAGCGGGGCTGGGGCCCTGAAATGGAGCTGCTGTGGGGAAGGAGGCTGGGGGTCACTGGTGGCTGCTGCACTGGGACAGGCAGAGATCCCCAAACAAGCAGGGGCTGTTGAGGTTAAGGGGGAGCCTGGGGATAATCCAGGCCCTCCTGAAGGAAAAATGCTCTGGGGATACAGAGCTGGCACAGGGTGCCCAGAGCAGCTGTGGCTGCCCCTGGATCCCTGGCAGTGCCCAAGGCCAGGTTGGACGGGGCTTGGAGCAGCCTGGGATAGAGGAAGGTGTCCCTATCCATGGCAGGGGTGGAATGGGATGAGCTGTAAGGCCATTCCAACCCAAACTATTCCATGATCATGGGCCAGGAGCCTGGCTATGGCCCCCAGAGGGCTCGTGGCTGTGTTAATGGGCAAGGAAGTGCCAATTTTGGGTGTTGGTGGAGGTTGGGACGCTCTCCAAGGTCTGTAACTGTCCAGGAACAACCTGAGCTGTAGATCCACCCCATCAGGTCTGTGAGCTCCTCAACACCCGAGTTCTGCAGGGACCCTGGACGTGGAGAACATCCACGTGCCCAGGCTGGGCCAGCCCCCGCTGGACACTGTCACTGGGAAGGTGCCATGAGGGAGCACCAGGAAGGTCTGCACGGGGAGCTGAGGTGGAAACCATCCCCTGGCCCTCCTCAGCCAGCCCAGGCAGCACGTCCCCAGCACGTCCCCAGTGCAGGTTTCACCTGCCAGCACAGCCGATGCTTCGGGGGTGTCCTGGTCACCCTCGGATGGGAGCAGGGAAAGCTGAGGATGGAGGGGATTGAGCAATGGCCGATCCCTGCCAAGGCTCAGTGTCCAGCGTGGGAAGCGCAGTTCCTTCCATCCAACCCTGCCCTCTCTCCACACGCTGTTTCTGGCTCTCATTTCTTTGGCAGAAAATTCACATTCTCATCCCCTCTCTCCTCCCCTTGGCTGTGGGAGCTCCTCTCCATCACTTCCCCGCTTCTCCTCCTGCCTGTGGGCTGGGAAGGGCCCCCAGAGCCATTGAGGAGACGCTGCTGTGAAAACTTTCATCCCGAAGGAAGAGCCGGGGGCTCCAGGAGCTGCTGGTCCTGCTGCGAGAGGACACGGGCGAGGTAAATGCGGGCCCTTTGTTCCAGCTGGGAAGAGAGAAACTGCTGCTGACACTGGGGAGCAGCCACTGCTCCTCGGGAATGGAAGGGGCAGCTGGACTGAGCTTTCCCCATGAGATTTCCTGAAATAAGTACTGGTCCTGTTTGGAGTGAGATTCCTGCTCTGGCCTCCCCTCCAAAGGAGGATTTTTGTGGGGCTCTGGCTTTGCCCCCACTGTGGGCTGGGATTTCCTTCCCTGTGGGGAGCCCCGGGACCTGTCCAGGCTGAGTGAGTTCTCCTGTCCCATGGGACCTGCAGGGATCGCCCATCCCTGTCCCCTGCAGGAATCACTGATCCCTGTCCCCTGCTGGGACACCCACGCTGCTGTTGTCTCTCTGGGTTGGAGGTGCCAGTCCCCACCTCAGCTGTTCTCAGGGATGTAAATCCTCACCCGGGGTGAGAAGCAGGGGCAGGTGTTTGGGGTTAACTCCTGGAGGATGAGCGTTGGGAGTGCCAGTGGTGGTGGCACGTCCCAGGGCTCTTCGAGTGGTGCCTGCGGTCGGGCAGATAAACAGCAGCTTGTCCGGGCTTCTCCTTCCTGCCTTTCCTTCCTGCCTTCCCTCTGCTGCTCCCTCTCCTAACCGGGATTCCTCCCCCTCCTCCTCCTCACCCCATGGCGGCCGCGTCCCCCAGGGCTCCGCTCAGGCAGGGGCTGTGGCCGTGGGCTCTGCTGGAGGGTGGAACTTCACCTGCACAAAGGTAATTCCCTGCAGTGTGTCTGTCTGGGGGTTTGTCCGTCCGTCCATCCATCCATCCATCCATCCATTCATCCATCCACCCACGGCAGAGCTGCTCCCGCCCTGCTGGGAGCTCCTGGAGCAGCAGAGGCACAGGAGCTGTCCCTGGCATGTGGAAATGCTCTCACCGGGGACAGCCAAGGAGTCACCTGCCCTGGGCTGTCCCAGGGGAGCAGCATGGAAGTTGTAAAAATGCCTGCATTGCGTCTCCTGAAGCTGACAGAGGGCAAGGATGGATGGGATATTGGTTAGGAATTCCTCCCTGTGAGGGTGGGGAGGCCCTGGCACAGGGTGCCCAGAGCAGCTGTGGCTGCCCCTGGATCCCTGGAAGTGCCCAAGGCCAGGCTGGACAGGGCTTGGAGCAGCCTGGGACAGTGGGAGGTGTCCCTGCCCATGGCAGGGGTGGGATGGTTTTTGAGGTCTCTTCCAACCCAAACCAGTGTGGGATTCTGTGATGTAGCAGGATTCCCTTTTCAGCGTGCCCTTACAGGGAGCTCTGAACAACTCTTTTATATTTGTTTTCTTCTTTAGTTTATGTAACTCTCTAAAGACCTTTAGAAACTGGAATTTCAAACCTGGCCAGAAGGAACCAGTCTCAGGGGCTGGAGGCTGAGGCTGACAAAGGAGCCCTGTCCCGTTCCTGGGGGTCTCACCCTCATCCCTTGACACTTCCAGGCATTTATTTTTCATTCTTGCCTTAAGCCTCTTTGGGGAGGCGCCTGTCAGAGCCTGTACTCTGACCTCAGTCCTGTCTTCCCTCTGGGGCTGCTGCTGCTCTTTGGACCGTGCCAGGGGTGCCGGTGCTGGCACAGGTGGCACCAGCTGCAGGCAGCCAGGTCAGTGTGGGGTGAGGAACCAGCTCCCTGTGTGGGCTCTCCCAGAGCCTGCACACAACAGGGAGGGCTCCCCAAAGCTCTGGGACAGGGGATGGGGTGTCCAGGGTGTGTCCATGGGCTGTGGTCCAGCCTGGCCTTGGGCACTTCCAGGGACGGAGCAAGCACAGCTGCTCTGGGCACCCTGTGAGGAGGGCGGGGAGGTGACAGAGGGACAAGTGTCTCCTGCAAAGACCCCCGGGGTGTTCCCAGTGCTTTCTCTCCTGAAGCCAGTATCGCTGCCGTGTGTTCCTTCCACACAGGTCTGTTTTCCAGAGGACCTTTGGCTCAGCCCCCGTGCCAGGCCCCCACCCCGGGATGCAGCCCGTGGCCCTGCAGAGCCTGTCCGAGCTGGAGAGGGCCAGTCTGCAGGAGCTGGCGCTGTTCTGGCTGCAGGAGAGGCTGCTCGTGGGGCACCTCAGTCTGGACAGAGGTACAGGAGGGAGGGGATGGGACAGGAGGCAGGGGATGGAAGAGGATGGGAGAGGGTGGGAGGGGAGGCTCCTGCCAAGGGGGGCTGAGGCCGAGCCATTCATGCCGCTCACCCCCGCACCACGGCCCGGGATGACAGTTATGGAAAGACATTTGTGACACGTTTTGGTCCATTTTATTTCTCATTCCTGCTTTGTTCTGAGCCCCGAGGGCCTGATCAGCCTGTGGAGGGTTTGCATGTCCACAGCAGTGTGAGAACATGACCCTCCAACCCCAAACCCAAACCAGATGTGACAACTTGGCGAGGGCTCCGCTGGGATGGTCTGAGCGCCTTTGGGATGGGACGGGATTTGCTGCTTGGATCCATGTCCAGCACTGAGTCCCAGGGCTGGAAAGGGGCTTATGGGAGAGTGGGTAGTGCACTGAGACACTGAGGGTGGATCAGTTTAGGAGCTCCGCAGGAACTGAGCACAGAGGCCCTGTCAGGGCTGCCAGGGCTGCCTGTGTCCCCCATCAGCAAACCCAGAGAGCTGGGGCTCCTCAGCCTCCTTCCCAAATTCACTTTTCACCCCCTTGATGTGCCTCCTCTGCCCTGGGCCATGTCCCAGCAGGGCAGGGGATGCCACCAGCTCACCAGGTCTGGGGCTGGGGGATGCAGAGGGAGCTTGGGGGTCTCCAGCCCCCCTTCCCCTCACAGCAGCCCCAAGGATGGAGGCCCCAGGTCTCTGGGACCTCTCCCAGGGACGGAGCATCTCCCAACGCCCAGCCTCACACCGAGCACCAAGTGCCTGAGGGGACACTTGAGTTTGGTTTCCTGTCTTAATATTCTGAAGATTTCATGCCATGAAATGGCTCCATGAAGAGTCCAGCACAGCTGCCCTCTGCCTCCCAGAACTCCCAGTTGCTCCAGGGCTGCAGCCCCAGTCCCTGGAGGACTCTGACCACAAACATCCTGATTCCTTTTCTATTTTGTTTTATTTTGGGCTGTTGTGATCCCACTTGCAGTGACACCCTGCAGCAGCAGCTTCTCTAGGGACCAGTGCAGTGCCAAAAAAAACCCCAGACCCCAATATTTCCTTCCTGGTTGGTCAGTGTGCTGCTGGATAATTTATGTTGGCTTCCACACTCACGTTCCTCATTCCAGCTGTCAGAGCTTTTCTCTAAGTCTTACAAAATAACCCAAACAAGTAGATATAAGCTGTTCCTAGGAAGAGAATTCCTCGGGAATGAGGAGCATGAGCCAGAGTAGGGGGATGTGTCCTGGAAGGATTTAGGGTGGGCAGTGACCGAATTCTCAGCTCACTGCTGCTGGATGGGTGAGGTGGGAGTGCTCCAGGGCAGGATGGGATTTGTGATGGTGTTTTGTTTGTACAACTTTAAAGTTTGTACAACTTTATCTGTCTGTGCTCTGTAAAACATTCCCCAAAGCCTCTCTGGGCCACACTGCTCGTGTGGTGCCACGGGGTCCCTCCATCCCTTCACCCGGGGAGCACAGTCCCCATCTCTGGGAATGTTCCCCAGGAGCTGATGTCCATCTGCAGGGCTGTTCCCCTGCAGCTGATGTCCATCTGCAGGGCTGTTCCCTGGGCAGCTGATGTCCATCTGCAGGGCTGTTCCCCGGGAGCTGATGTCCATCTGCAGGGCTGTTCCCTGGGCAGCTGATGTCCATCTGCAGGGCTGTTCCCCAGGAGCTGATGTCCATCTCCAGGGCTGTTCCCCGGGAGCTGATGTCCATCTGCAGGGCTGTTCCCTGGGCAGCTGCTGCCCACCGCGTGTCCCAGGGGACTCCTGGACCCCCTTGGGGCCGTGGCTGTCACTGCAGTGTCCCCTGGCTGGAGGCTGCAGAGGGGCAAGGAGGCTGTGCTGAAGCAGCCCCAGGATGCTGGTGCTGAACTCTTCTCTCCTCCTCGCAGATGGCTCCAAAGGCATTAAATCCATCCGGCAGAAGCTGGAAAGCTTCTCCAAGGAGCGGAAGGGTGAGCAGCCTCCCTTTTACCCTGCTTTGGTCCCTGCTCTCAGGGGATTGGTGATTTTTGGTGGGGTGGGAGGTGCCCGAATCCAGCAGGATGCTTCATCCCAGGTTGTTCTGCTGTTCCTGGGGTGGCACGAGCTCGATCAAGCCTGGGAGGCACGGACAGGTATGCGGAATACAAACCTGCATTTCCAAGCTGTACACCTGGAAATGTGTCTCTCTGCCCATTTTGCCCCAATCTTGCTGCTTCCAGTTCTATTTTATCGTCCCTTGAAGGACCCCGGTGACAATCCCAGGGCACACAACCCTAGAGCAGAGCCAGGTGGGAACGAGCTTCCCCACACCAGCACGAAGCCCACTCAGGGGAACGACTGACACTGATGCCTCCTGTTTCACCAAATGGATTTGTGGCTCTGCTCCGGGTGTGAAACCCCAGGGCAGGGAGGAGGCTGGGGATGAGGAGAGCCCTCCTTGCCAGGGGGATGGACAGGGACAGTTATTTGGGAAAAATGCCACCAATACCGAGACTTTTCTTGAGCAGACGTAGCTGAGGCAAACCCTGTGGAGAACTGGAGGTTAGAATTTGGGAAGGATCTTTTGGTGGTTCATGAAGCTGTTGCTTCATAGACCCCACGGCATCTTCACGGGGCTGTGGCCAGTTAAAGGAAGGCAGCTCCAGGAGAAACTGGGACAGGCTCCAGCAAGCACACTGACAGAGGGCAGCTGTCCTTGGTGTCTCCTTCCTCTTCCTCCAGCACCCCATTTCCCACGCCGTGCCCTCCCCGCTCGGCTCTTTGGCACCCGGGGTCCCAGCACACCTTTCCTGCTCTCCAGGAGGAGCAGCTCCCTTCGGGTTTGCCTGGCTCCAGGCGCTCCCGGGGGCAGGAACGCTGGGCTGCACCAGAGCAGCTCCCTCAGCGGCGACGCCTTTCCCTCCCTGCCGTGTTTCCCCAGACTGCTCTTCCCACACCTTCGGGATCCCGCTCCCCCAGGTCATCGCCAACGACCGCGCCTGCCGGCAGCTGCAGGAGGCCGTGGGGAAGAGCCGCCGGCTCTGCCTGGAGGTGGAGGCCACGGTGACGAGGTTCCGAGCTCAGAGGCAGAGGAGATTGGGAATGGGCACCAGCTGCATCTGGGCACCCGACGGGGGCTTCCCAGAGGAGCCGCTGTCCCCAGCGCTTCTGGACAAGAGCTCCTGGAGCCAGCGGAGGGTATGGTCCCCAAAATGGGCTGGGATGGTGCTGTGGGGTGGGGGGACTGAATTCAGCAATAAACGGGATTTTCCGGGATCTTTTCTTACTGACTGAGTTGGTTGTGTCCCAGGCTGGGCTGGTCCCAGTCTGTCCTCAGGGAAAGGGTGATGCCTCCAGTCCCCTCAGAGATGGACTGTGAGGAGTGGGAGGCTTTCATTAGCACAGCTCTTATGGAGCTGAGGCTACCGGGGGACATTTAAGGGTCCAGAGGGCAGGGATAGATGGGATATGGGGAAAGAATTGTTCCCTGGGAGGGTGGGGAGGCCCTGGCACAGGGTGCCCAGAGCAGCTGTGGCTGCCCCTGGATCCCTGGCAGTGCCCAAGGCCAGGCTGGACACTGGGGCTTGAAGCAGCCTGGGGCAGCGGGAGGTGTCCCTGCCCATGGCAGGGGGGGCACTGGATGCTGTCCTTTCCCAGAAGCCCCTGAGGTCATGGCAGCGATGGCTCTGTGGGGTCATTCCTGCCGCCTGCAAACCCCTTGTGCCCCACCGCAGGGGGCCATGTCCGTGGATTCCATCACAGACCTCAGTGACAACGCCTCCGAGCTGCTGGAGGCACTGCAGCTCTCACACCCGCACGAGCTGGACCCTCGCAGGAGCCGGGGCAAGAAGAAGCCGCTGAGCCTGAACCCCATCAGCTGGCAGGTGCCACGGATCGTGGACAGGTGCTGCACTCACCTTGAGACGCACGGTGAGGGCTGGAAAGGCTCCCGGTGTGCGGTCACTGGGACATCCTGGGCTGGCCACCCCCGGCGTGGGAGGAGGCGCCTGGCTTAGTGGGCATCGTGGGAAGGTTGGGCCCGATGGGCTTGGAGGTTTTCCAGCCTTAATGATTCTGTGAGTCCTGGGTAGGGCATCTCCCAAAATGTCTCCTGTGGAGAGTGCTCTGGGCTGGATGCAGCACCGGAGGGGAATGTCACTGAGAAGGGGATGGCACTGAGAGGGGAATGTCACTGAGAAGGGAATGTCACTGAGAAGGGGATGGCACTGAGAGGGGAATGTCCCTGAGAAGGGGATGGCCCTGAGAAGGGGATGGCACTGAGAGGGGAACGTCCCTGTGTGTGCCAGTGACCATCTCCTGGGGCCTTGTCACTGAGAAGGGGATGGCACTGAGAGGGGAACGTCCCTGTGTGTGCCAGTGACCATCTCCTGGGGCCTTAACTCCTGCTGCACATCCAGCCCTCACTCACAGCGACTGTAGGGATGAGATCTCCTCCCTTCCCGCAGACAACCCAAGGAAATCTCACAGCTCCACAGCCTTTCCTTTTCCTCGCTGCCTGGAGAAGGGAGAGCCGTGCAGGAGGAGCCCTGCCACGGTGCAGTCGGGGTGGCAGGGAGCCGTGGGCATGCACAGCACTAACCTGTCTGTCCCCCAGGGCTCCAAACAGTCGGCATCTTCCGCGTCGGGAGCTCCAAGAAAAGAGTCCAGCAGGTAAAGGGAGACACTCGCTGCATCCTCTGGCTGTGCCTTGTCAGGGACAGAGGCTTGCGTGGATGGGGATGGATAGAGCTGACACTGGTGTGGAGAGGTCTAAAACAGACTAGAACCAACTGTGATTTTCCTCCTCATTTCTTCCATCTCCAAGCTGAGGGAAGAGTTCGACCGAGGGCTGGACGTTTTCTTGGATGAGCATCAAAGTGTTCATGATGTGGCTGCCCTGCTGAAAGAGTTTCTCCGGGACATGCCGGATCCCCTGATCCCCAGAGAGCTCTACGGAGCCTTCCTCAGCACAGCCAGTGAGTACCTCTGGGGCAGAGCCTGCACGGTCACAGGAGGATTTGTGCTGGGGCCACCTCAAACCCCGTGGGCACCTCTCACTAGGTCAGGTTGCTCCCAGTCCTGTCCAGCCTGACTTTGGACACTGCCAGGAACGGATCCTTCCTCACCACCCTTCTTTTCCAAAGCCTCTGGACAGCGATGGGGTGGGTGTTGTGCTGCCCGGCACTGCCACCTGCAGTTACTGCCATCTGTGGGTTCCGTGGGGGCTTGGTTTGGTGTTTTAAAAACTGGATTATAAAAACCCCTCCGGTCCAGGACAGTCTGACAGTGGGGCTGTGCAATGTCCAACGTCACCACAGCCCTTGCTGGGTTCCCCATCCCGTGGGATGAAGGGTGGGACAGCAGCCTGGCTCCCTGCAGAGCTCATTCGGGAGGGGGGCTGGAGGTGCCTGCTGGGCTGGGATCAGCACTGACCGCTGCCCTCTGCCCAGCCATGGAGGGGCCGGCTCAGCTGGACACGCTGCAGCAGCTGCTGTTCCTGCTGCCCCCGTGCCACAGTGACACCCTGCTCCGGCTCCTGCGCTTCCTGGCCGAGGTGGCCCGGCACGCTGAGAGCTCCTGGGACCCCGAGGGCCGCGAGGTAAGGCTGACCCAGGGTGAGCTGCACGGGGAAAGGGCGCTCGGGCTGCTGTGGCTGGAACCCAGCTGCTGCAAGCCTGGGTGAAGCCTTTGGGAGAAAACAAATCCTTCAGGGAATCCCGGGATCACTGAGGTTGGGAAAGGTGGGAGGGTGAGGCAGGTGGGAATGGGATGAGCATGTGCTCCAGCACCTGAGAGCCTTTGTGCTGGCCCTGCCACCAGCTCGGGGAGGACCCAACTGGACCCAGACCAACACCTCGCCCTCACCTCGCCCTTGTGTTCCTGCCCTGGGGTGCGTGAGGATATCCTGGGACATCCCATGCCAGCACATCCACAGTCCACGGGTTCCTTTTGTGCTTCCTTGTAGATCCCTGGGAATAAAATGACAGCTTCCAACCTGGCTACAGTCTTTGGTCCCAACATCCTGCAGAAGGAGAAGCCTGGAGAGAGAGATGCCGGTGCCCTGAACTTTGAGGACAGTGCTGCCATAATCCTGGTGCTCCAGAGGCTCATCGAGCACCACCACTCCCTGTTCATGGTACGTGGGGCTCCTCAGGGCGGCTCCTCTGGGCCCTCCTTCCCTCCGAACTCTTCCAAGAGCAGCAGGGGAGAGGTGTGTGGGGTGTGACACCAACACGCTGGGCCTGTGACCACATCTCGTCCTGGAGCCCTTCCAGTGCCCTCGGCTGTCTCTGCTCAGCCTCCTGCCAAGAGGGGCCCCTCGAGTGATGTGGCCGTGTCTCCCCAGGTCTCTGCAGAAATGCAGTGTGACATCCTGAGGAGGCTGTTCCAGACAGACCCCGATGTCATCGAGTACCTGCTGCGCAGGAAGTTCCCCGACGTGCCGTAAGTGCCCCCGGGGCTCCTCAGGGCACGGGGACAAGGACAGCACACCCTGCTCATCGTCCTGCAGATTTCTCCTTCCTACACTGCTTCTGGCCATGAGCTCCCCTGCTAAAGCCCTTCCCACCCCAGCGTTCCCATCCCTCGGAGCTCCCAGTTCTCCCTGGTTCCTCCCCAGCCTGTGCCGGAGCTCTCGGTATCCACAGGGCTCCTGTCCAGCCTCTCTCCTGCTCCTGCCTCTCGCTGTCACACGCTGATTCCTGCTCCATCACCAGCCTTCTCCGAACCTCCTTCCTCCTTGGTGTTCACGTTTCCATGCAGGTTTTGCCTGCCCCATGTGTCTGTGGGTGGCTGCCAGCTCTGTCCATACATCCACATTTCGGGTGCAAGGTGGGACAGTCCCCTCAGGGCTCAGAACTGGAGCTCGTGCCCTTCCCTGTGGTTGGGTGGCTAAAAGGGCCTCGTGTCCCATGAGCTGGGTCCACCACGGCACCTTCAGCAAACACAAATTGTCCCGTGGGAAGGGTTTTCCTGGACCACAGGCCACTTCCATACCAGCTTGGATGGGGCTTGGAGCAACTTGGTCTAGTGGAAGGTGTCCCTGCCCATGGACTAGATGGTCTTCAAAGTCCCTTCCAACCCATCTGTGCCAAAGCTTCTTGTCTGCCTTCCTTTCGGGGCTGTCTGGAGATGGCAGTCTTTGGGACCTTTGGGAGCACTGCTGGAGCCCGTTTGGGAGTGCAGTAGGCAATAGAAGCATTTGCAAACAGCATCTCTGCCTCTTTTTGCTTCCTTAGGAGCCCAGAGCGTGAGGATCCCGGGGAGGACCCCGCTCCGTCCGCACTGCCCGGCTGGACACGCAGCCTGGAGCGAGGCTCGGTCTCCTCGGAGCTGTACAGCAACGTCTCCTTCCTAAACCTGGATGTTGGCATCTAGCGAGCCCTGGCCAGCCCCTCTGGACTAAACCAGGCAGCCTTTCCCAGCAAAACCCAGTCCCCGCCTCGCTCTGGGGGCAGCCCCCGTGCCTGTGCTGGGGGGCAGAGCTGTGCTCGGGGCTCACCTGCCAGGCTGTCACCTCCCTGCAGGCCCAAACGTTGCCATGGCCTCAGCACAGCCCTCCCTGCCACCTCCTTCCTCACAGGGTCTTGGGGATTGGGTTTCCATCCCTAGAGCCGGGGGCACTGGAGCATCCCTCCTGGGAGGAAAGGCTGAGGGAGCTGGGACTGTTCAGCCTGGAGAAGGCCGAGAGGGACCTTATCCATGTATCCAAATGCTTCTGTAAGGGCCTGGAGGGACGGGACACAGGGAACGGCTGCCCACTGCCACAGGGCAGGGATGGATGGGATACTGGGAGAAATTCTTCCCCGTGAGGGTGGAGAGGCCCTGGCACAGGCAGGGACACCTTCCACTGGACCGGGCTGCTCCAAGCCCCATCCAGCCTGGCCTTCTGGCCTTGGACATTTCCAGGGAGGGGGCAGCCATAGCAGGGCACTTTTGGGGGTAAAACAGCACTTCTGCAAACACACCCAGGCTGGAATCATTGGCAGAGCCAGGGCACAGGGAGGGAGGGGGATGTTTAAAGGGCTGAAGCTCCATCAGTTGTTCACTCCATGCAGCTTTTCCTACGTTCACATCCAGAGCTGGTGCATGGATGATATCCCAAAGTTGTAGATGATCTTTAAGGTCCCTTCCAACCCAAACCCTTCTGTGAGGGGCGGAACAGGGAATTGCAGCTGGAGCCAGCGCCCCAGGAAGCTTTGGGCTGGCGGAATGGTGCCATCATAGAGCCACGGCTTTGGGCACATCTGGTGGCTCTGAGGGGATTATGAAGGACTGGATGAGCCTTTCTGTGTTGCTGGCCTGAGAGGGAGGAGAGATTCCATGTTCCATATTCCACATTCCACCACAGCCTGCACCCAGCCCTGGGTGCCCAGAGCTCAGACCTGCTCAGGGCTGGGCTCTTATTCTGCAAAGGTCCCTTCCCTGCGGATGGGTACAGTCAGGATGGGTGGGGAAGCATTTCCCGGAGGAGCTTGTGCTGTGAGATAGCTGGTGAGACCCCCTGGGAGCTGATAAGCTCCAGAGAGCAGCAGAGCTGTTGAGTCTGGAGGAGCAGATAAATTTGGGACACCGTGAGGCCGTGGAAGGTTCCAGAGGCCACTGGCACACTCGAGTGTCAGCTGTGAAACCAACACTGTGTCCAGCCACTGCTCAGGGTTGAGCAGCCCCCAGCCTTTCAGATTCCTTCCTAGGGTGGTAAAACACTGGCACAGGGTGCCCAGAGCAGCTGTGGCTGCCCCTGGATCCCTGCAAGTGTCCCAGGCCAGCTTGGACATTGGGGCTCGGAGCAGCCTGGGACAGTGGGAGGTGCCCCTGCCATGGCAGAGGTGGAACAGGAGGGACTTTAAGGTCTCTTCCCACCCAAGCCGTTCTGTGATTCCGCGATTCTAGGATGGGACAGGGACGCTGACACAGGAGGCAGCTCTTTGCAGGAAAGGTCCTGTTGAATTTCACTTTCCCAGCACCGTAACGGGGCCGAGGGGGCACGGGGAGCTCGCTGGGAAGCGCCAGCTTCCTGTGTTTACTACAGCCCCATAAACGCGGCCGCAGGGTGTTTATCCCCGGCACGGTGTGTGGGATATTGCTGCAAGCTCCGCTTGAGGGCAGCCGGGCACCGGCCTGGCCGCGGCCTGCTCCTGCTCCTGCTCCTGCTCCTGCTCCTGCTCCTGCTCCTGCTCCTGCTGCAGCCCGCGCCGGGGCACGCAGGCCTGGTCCGGAGCTGCTCTATTCCAGCCTCACCAAATAAATCCCTCCCCAGTCCGTGCCAAAGCTCGTTCATGGAGCCGTGGCTCCGCTCAGAGCTGCTCTGGAGGGGCCGGTTGGCTTTTGTCACGCTCCGGGTTCTGTTCCCGTGGGCTCTTTGCCCCTGCAGGCCTTGGGGTCACCTCAGAAACAGTCGGGGAGTTTCTGCCTGGATCTTTCCTGATCCCCAGTGCGGGCACAGGAGGGGCTGCTGCTGCTGGGGGTGTCTGCTTTGGGGGGTGGTGGCTTTTGGGGCAGTGGTGGCTGTGGGGGAGGGGCTGCGGGTGGTGGGGGTGGGGGCTCT
>VXAD01003530.1:96422-146782 GCA_013399195.1 Dicrurus megarhynchus
GGTGGCTCTGGGGAGCTGATCCCCCTTTGGGGGTGGTTAATATTTGGGGGGTCGCTGCTGTTTGGGGACAGTCGCTGCTGTTGGGTTTTTAGCACCAGCCCCACCTTGAGCCCCCCAGCACCGGTGGGGATCCACAGGCAGAGCCGGGCCTAGGGCTTGTGTGAGGGGTAGGGCAGGGGATCTGCAGGAGTGGGATCGGCTGCTCGGATTCCTGAGTGAGTTTAGAGCCGGCAGCAAAGAAAACAAGTTTTTATCAACCCCTGTGTCTCCCTCACGCTGCTGACCAGGATCCAGGGCAGCGCCCAGACACAGCTCTGGGCTTGACAGCTCTCTGGGAAACCTGTGGGAAAGAATCGTGGGATCGTCGAGGTTGGAGAAGCCCCCCAACACCACCGAGTCCAACCACAGCACGGCCGAGGCCACCCTACCCCGTGTCCCCAAGTGCCACATCCACGCGGCTTTTAAATCCCTCCAGGGATGGGCACTCCACCCCTGCCCCGGGCAGCTGTGCCAGGGCTGGACAGCCTTTTCCATGGAGGAATTTTTCCCAAACCCAACCTGAGCCTCCCCTGGCACAACCTGACGCCGTTTGTCGCTTGTTCCCCGGGAGCTGAGCCCGGCCCCCGTGTGCCAGCTCCTGTGCGGGGTTTGTGGGGAGCGGGTTTGGGGTCATTGGGGTGACCCCGGGACCCCCCGAGACCCCGGAGCCGCGTGGGGGGGGCCGGTTGGGGGGGCGGAACCTCCTGAGACCCCGCCCAGCCCCGCCCCCGGTGCGGGGTAAAACCGGCGGGACCGGCACCGGCACCGGGAGCTGCTGCTGGCACCGGGAGCTGCTGCTGCTGCCGCCGGCACCGGAGCGCAGGGAGCCGAGCAGCCGGTGAGTGCCGAACCGAACCGAAGCAGGGGGTGCCGCCTCCTCGGACCCCCCGCCTGCAGGGGCTCCGCTCCTCTGTCCCCCCGCAAGCCCCGGGAGCGGGATGGAGCCCGGGGCTCCCGCACTGTCCCGGCCGGGGTTGTGCCCTCCTGCCCTCTTTCCGTGTGCCGCCAGGCTGCCCAGAGCAGCTGTGGCTGCCCCTGCATCCCTGGGAGTGTTCCAGACGAGGTTGGACAGGGTTGGGGCAGCCTGGGACGGTGGAAGGTGTCCCTGCCCATGGCAGGGGTGGCACTGGGTGGGCTTTAAGGTCCCTTCCCACCCAAACCATTCTGGGATTCCATCAAGCCTGTGTAGGACCAGCTCCTGCTGGGTCGGGCCCCAGGCTCAGCTGTGGGGTGAGCTGGAGGGAAGGCTGAGCTGTCCGAGGAGCTGGATGTGCTCGGACCAGAGCTGGCCACTGCCTGCACAGACGGGACCTGGAGCCTGGCTCTGTCCCATCCCAGCCTGGGCTGCTGCCAGGAGGCTCTTGCTGGCCCTGCCTACCTGGTGGGTACCCCAACATCCCCGTGTTGCCCCCAGCGATGGCTGAGGAGCTCAGCGAGCTGCTGAGGGAGTTTGACGAGGTCATGGAGGACTTTGACCGGGGCCCTGCGAGTCAGTACCAGCAGCACCTGGAGGAGCTGAAGAGGAAAGTGGGACAGAGCGTGTATGACAGCGGCATCGATGAGCTGGAGAGTGAGTCCGGGGCTGGGGGATGGCATTGGTGAGCTGGAGAGGGAGTCCGGGGCTGGGGGACGAGGAGCCGTGGGGGAGGATGGTGTCTCTCAGGGTGGGAGCTCTGTGGTTCTTCTGTGGAAAACATCTTCCTGCTGATGCTGCCTGACTCATCCCTGGTGGGCTGGATGAGCAATCCGGGGGGATGACCACTGGATACTTGCCCAGGACCTGCCAACATCTGCCAGGGCTCCTTATGCCAGGCTGGCTGCCGCAGGGCTGTGAGAGGCTTGGGATAACCAGGAGCTCGGAGGGACCCAGTTCCCTGTAACAACCCTGTCCTTGTAACTGTGCCCAGACAACCTCTGGTGCTCTTTGACCCGAGAAAGAAACTCAGTTCCATTTTTCCAAGCATTCCCAGAAGCAGGGGAGGAGCAGATGGGGTCTCCAAGAGCGTGCCACCCTGTACCATGGGCACAATCGGGCCCTGTTCCTGCAAAGTGTTCATCAGGTGCCTGTGCCCAGGGTCAGGGACTGATGCTCTGTGTCCGCAGGTGCCAGCACGTCCCCAGGAAGCAGCCTCAACTCCAGTGAGGAGCACCTCAACACCCCAGCTGACACCTATCCCACCAAAGGTGAGCCTGGCTCCATCCCGAAGGGTTTGCAGGGCTTCCTTCTCTGTGCTCGGCTTGGCTTGGCAGTGAGAGGCAGCCCTGGATGAGACGGGGGTGCCAGTGGGGCCCTACAGGGTGGGAATGAGCCCTGCTGTCCTGGCAGGAGCCTGGAAGAGGCAGAAGTTGGATTGGGATTTTCCCAGTCGAGGTTGGACTGGCTGGGACAGAAACAGCTGGAGGAGCTGTGTCAGGAACAGGGGGTTGGGGTCTTTCCTCTCCCCAGGGAGAGGGGGAATGGGAAGAGCTGATCATGTTTTTCCCCACTAGCAAAGCTTGGAGACACGCAGGAGCTGGAGGAGTTCATCGCAGACCTGGATAAAGCCTTGGAGGGTACGTGCCCAGCCTGTGCCCAGCCTTGATCCCTGCACATCCCACGGCTGGGACACCTGGGCTGGCACAGCCTGGCCAGCACCTCCTCTGCCTGGGGGTCCCTGCAGGGGGTTTGGGACTTGATTTTGGCTGCAGTGGTGGAACCCTTCCATCTTTTCTTCTGGGGAGGGGCTCGTGAATGTCACCTCTCTCTTCAAGCTCTTTCAGCTTGGGAGGAAATTCCATGGCTTAAGTGTCTTCCCCCTCTGCTGCCTCAGTGTCCCCAGACGAGGTGGAGTGCTGGTGCCTGGGGGAGGGACTGGGGACATGGAGGCCGGGTTGGTCCTGGCAGTGAAGCCCAACAGCACAACCTGCAGAGCTGCTGATGTTTTTGGGAAGGTGCACGGGGACCTGTGACCCTCTGCTGCAGCCTCCCTCCAGCTGCTGCTCAGAGGCTGCTCTTTATTGGGGGGTACATCCTAACCCTACGGGAACACCCCGTGAGGAGGGAGGAGAGAGGGTCTGTGGTGGCAGAGAGGGCAGTCCCAGCCTGTGGGTCGTGCTCTCCTCCTCCAGATGTTTCCCTCCTGGTAAGAGCCTGGGGGTGTCCCTGGGAGAGGGGGTGAAGCTGTGCTGAGCGTCTCTGGCAGCAGCTCTGGGGAGTTTGGCTGCTCTGCTGGGGAAACCGAGGCAGAGGCCACTTCCTCTCACAGGGGCCCTGCGTGACAGGCTGGAGGCTGAGAGAACCCGATTAAAAAAGTATTTCCCCCCACGCAGACTGTGAAGGCACAGTTCTGGTATCTGTTCCCATCCTTGGTGTCTGAAATGAGGTGGCTGGTGGGAAGTGTTCCTCTGCAGGCCCCAGTCATGCTGGGAGGGAGGGAGGCAGGCAGGCAGGCAGGCAGGGCACCAAGCTGACCCCCTGCCCCAGATTCCTGCTCCAACCCTGCGGAGTGTCACCATCTTCCGTATCGTCCTGCAGAGATGTGAGCTGTGCCTTGGAGTCTGGCGAGGAGCAGCCCCAGCCCTGAGTCTCCCTGATGCTGCCTCTGCTTTTGCACCCCTGGCTGGGGTGGGGACGGCTCCTGGGCCGTGCCGGGGACAGGGACGGGCAGTGGGGACAGATCCGGCCGTGGGACAATGGTGGCCAGGCCCTGCCAGCGCCAAGAGAGGACAGCCCTGGGCAGGCACCGGGCCCTGCCCTGGACGGGGTCTGGCGGCTCCTGGGACCGAGGGGTTTGGGGGAGTCTGGGCCGCTGTTGAAGCCCCCGGAGTGATTCTGGGGAAGATCAGCTTGCAGGACATCAGCGTGACCTCGGTGCCCCCCCAGCCCTGTTCCTTGGTGGCATCTGCCACTGCTGACCCTTTGCTTTGCATGGGGAGCCCCAAATCGGGCCCCTCCCTGCCCCCCCGTGCCTCTGCCCCAGCTGCTGCTGTAAATACTGTAAAAAAGATGTTTTGTGCTGTACAGAGGAACGTGTTTCTGTGAACAGGATTTTAAACCTCTGCTTGTCTGTGTCCGTCTTTCTCCCTTTGGCAGGGGTGGGAGCAGGGATGCCCGGGGCTGCCAGCTGGTGGGAGTGGCGCTGGGGAAGGGGGAGACCTCAGGGAAGCAAATTCAGCAGCACATGCCTGACTGAGGAGGAATATCGGGAATCCCTTGTCCTCCCTTCCCCCTGGCGCTGGGACGGTGTGGGGTGGGAGAGGTGCAGAGTCCGTCCCTTTCTCCACGTGCCCAGGGAGCTGGGCCACTGCTGATCATCGTCCTGGGGTGGATGACACTGCTCCGGGGGTCCTGCTCCGCAAGGAGCTGCCCTGGCACCCCTTCCTCTGGGTACTGCCCCCGGCAGCGGCCCAAAGGCTCGGAGTGAGGTTTGGCTGTTGAGTGCTTTTATGGGTCCCCGCGGGATTCCCCTCCTGCCTTTCCCCCGGGAGTTTCCCATCCCCGGGAGGTGCCACCGTGAGCGCCGGGATGACAGAAGAGGAACCCGCGGCTCTGCTCTTCCCCGCCTCTCCCCGTACTCTCCTCGTGGAGCAGGATCGCGTGTGGCTCTGCTGCACCATGTCCGAGCAGCAAAGGGGCAGTTCCAGGTTCTTCCCGCACGCCTGGAGGATGTTGGGCACCCCCTGCCCCAGGGCTCTGGGCTGCCGCAGGACTGATGTCCGTCCCGAGCGGACCCCGAGGGGCATCCCGGAGATGGGGGTGTGTGTGTGCCAAGGTGGTGACACTCAGAGGTGTCCGTGGCACTCAGGGGTGTCCGTGGCACTCAGAGGTGTCCGTGGCACTCAGGGGTGTCCGTGGCACTCGAGGTGTCTGCGGCACTCGGGGGTGTCCGTGGTACTCAGAGGTGTCCGTGGCACTCAGGGGTGTCCGTGGCACTCAGAGGTGTCTGTGACACTCAGAGGTGTCTGGGGCACTCAGGGGTCTGCCCGTGACGCTCCGTGGGACACACAGCCCCCATCCCTGGGGCAGGGTGGTGCGGGGACTGTCCCCACTGTGCTGCTGGCAGCAACCCCTGTGTCACCGAGGGCGTTTTTCCCCTCTGAGTCACTGCACTCGGCGTTTTGCCCTCGCTGTCTTGCTCAGACTCTGCTGTTTGTTCCACCCACGGTCCCGTTCTGCTCCTGGGCATCACCAGCTCCTCCTCAGCCTGTGTGGGAAGAGGCTTTAAACCCACCACACCCAGCCCACTCCCGATGGGTCACAGCGATGCTCGGGCTGTCACTGTCCCCAGGTCCCGTTCGCCCCCTTCTGCCCCCACAGCAGTGGCAAATGTTGCCAAGCTACAGAAATAAATATTTTCCAGCCCCAAATCTGCTGAGGCCGGTAACCCCTGCAGCCACAGCACAGCTCTGGTGACGCTGCGGGGATTTGTTTGTTGTGGGGGTTGCCAGGAGCAGCTTGGGGTGTCACCCCGGCTCCTCCAGCCCCTCGGGATCGGGGTGGGTGGGTGGGAGCTGCCCGTGTCCCATGGCTGAGCCTCTCCCGCCCCAGGGACACAGATCTCAGCATCTGCTTGGGTTGGGGCTGGGGGGTTCAGGGGGTGTCACTGGGCCCTCCACAGTGCCAGTTCTGTGTGTGGGGTGACAGAGGACCTAATGCCAGCCCTGTCCTGCCCAGCCTGTGCTGACAGCAGATCACCCCAAACCTCCATGCCGGGCTTCCCAGGGCAGTGGTGGAATCCCCGCCCCTGGAAATGTTCAAAAAGCAAGTGGATATGGCGTTTGGGGACATGGATTAGTGGTGGCTTTGGCAGTGCTGGGGGAACAGATGGACTCGATGGTCCTGGAGGGCTTTTCCCACCTAAATGATCCCATGGTTCTATGGCTTCTGCACATTGCTGAAGCAGCTCCCTGGGGGTACAGGGGCTCTTCTGCAGGGACAGGGGGTGGATATTTTTCCCTGGGAACCCCAGGAAGAGCTTGGGGACACACCAGAGTGGCACTGAGATGGAGGTTGTGACATCCACTGACCCAGGGAGGGACAGTTGTCCAAGGGCTGTTGTGCAGCCTGGGAGGACCCCTGACCTCCCTCCACACTCACGGGGGTATGAGGCTGAGGGGGTGGGGGGCTGAGGAGTCCGTGGGTTGGAGGGTCTGGTGTGTGAGAGGCTCTGTGGGTCAGAGGGTCCGTGGGTCAGAGGGTCCATGAGCTGCAGGGTCCGTGGGTCAGAGGGTCCATGGGTTGCAGGGTCCGTGGGTTGCAGGGTCCATGGGTTGCAGGGTCCATGAGCTGCAGGGTCTGTGGGTCAGAGGGTCTGTGGGTTGCGAGGTCTGTGGCCCTGCACGTGCCGTGGAGCTGCTGCAAAATCAATCAGCACAAACACGCACGTCCTGCAGCGCAGGCAGTTCCTCCCCAGGGCCCTGCTCCCCACAGCAGGAAAAGCATCCCAGCCCAGCCCTGGCCGGGCTGGAGTGGGGCTGCGGTGCTGCACGGGGCCACCAGCGGGGCTGTCAGTGCTCCCTGCTGTCACTGCTCCCTGCTGTCACTGCTGCGGTCCCCAGCGGCCCCCCAGCGTTTTCTGAGAAGCGCCGGCAGCGGGAAGTGGGTGACCCCAGTGCGGTGGCTGCACGAGCCTGCCACGAACCCGGCTCTTGGGGCCCACGTGGTTCTCTGCCAGCGGACCGGGCTCTGGGTCCCACACACTTTCTCCCAGTGAGCCCCTCTCCCAGGCTGGGGCATGCAGCTCCGGCTTGGAGCAGATCTCCTGGGGACCCAGAGGGACGTGCTGGGACGTGGAGGGGACACTTTAGTGGAGGTGGCCCTGGCTGGCAGCCAGTCACCTCCTTCCCGTACTGCATGCTGGGCACCACTGCAGGGAGCACCTCTGGGCAGGGGTTGCCTGTATCTCCCTGCTTTCCCCCTCTCATATCCCCAGGGAAGAGGGATGGAGGAGGATCCCTCAAGGCAGGACCACCGTGCAATGCCAGGGCTCTGCCTGTGCCTGGGGCTGATGGAGCCGGGGAGCTCCTCACCCTGCCCAGGTGTGACGTTCCTCAGTGAAGCTGCTCCCCCTGGAAGGATCTCCCCAGCCACTGAGGGGGCAGGAAGAGTCACCAGAGCTGCCCTAGAAGAAGCTGTTGCCACTCTGCGATTTGGAGAGGAACCTCGGCTCTCTGGGGAAGGGAAGTCCCCAGCTGCCCAGACAGTCTGGTAGTGATGGTGGAAGAGGCTGTAACTATTTTGGGAGACAGCCTAACCCCAGGGATGTCATGGGATTTCTGTGCTGTAAAGCCCCCTCACATATTTTTATATGGGATTTATGGGATTTATATGGATTTTTATGGGATTGTAGAATGGTTTGGGTTAAAAGGGACCTCAAAGCCCATCCAGTGCCACGCCTGCCAGGGGCAGGGACACCCCCCACTGTCCCAGGCTGCTCCAAGCCCTGTCCAACCTGGCCTTGAATATTCCAGACATGGGGCAGCCACAGCTGCTCTGGGAATTCCATCCCAGCTCCTCCCCACCCTCCCAGGGAACAATTCCTTCCCAATATCCCATCCATCCCTGCCCTCTGGCAGTGGGAAGCCATTCCCTGTGTCCTGTCCCTCCATCCCTTGTCCCCAGTCCCTCTCCAGCTCTCCTGGAGCCCCTTTAGGCCCTGCAAGGGGCTCTGAGCTCTCCCTGGAACTTCCTTTTCTCCAGGTGAGCACCCCCAGCTCTCCCAGCCTGGCTCCAGCCCTCGGAGCATGGAGGGATCCTTCCACATTTACAGGAAAGGGAGAATTTGGGCACTTCTGGGTTTGCCAGGGGCTGCTGCTGCACCCCGGGGCTGGCAGGATCCTCGGCAGTGCTGGGACTTCACCGACCGCTGATGTCCCTGGGGAGTGTCCGTGTGCCCTCCAGCCGCCCAGGGGACAGGAGCGTGCCCCCTCCCAGGGCTGCCGGCCCCCGTGGGTGGGACACAGCCTCTCCCAGCCCTCGGTGAGGCTGGGAGCGTGGCAGGCACCTGTGGTCAGGGGTTTGGTGTTTCTGCCTCTGGCCGCTGCTCCCCGCTCAACCTCTGACTTCATCCCGCAGGTATCCAGAGAGACAATGCCGGTGGCCGTGGCCAGCACGGCATCCTGTCCCCTCGTGTCCCCCCCTGCCCGGTCGCTTCCCGGGATTGTTCTGCTCCCCTGGCCAGGGCTGGCTGCGGCGTCCCCCGGGAGCGGGCAGGGAAGGGCCGCGCGTGCCGCGAGGCCGGCGGAGCTCGGCTCAGCGCTGGGGCACGGCACGGAGCGAGGAAAGGTCCTCCTGTCCCTGAGCTTTCTCCTGCCACCCTCTGCCCCACCAGGAGCTGTTCTTACAGCTCGAGCCCCGTTCCCCTCCCAGACAAAACCCTTGGTCTGACCTTACCGAGCCTGGGCCAGGTCGGGGCGAGCTCAGGGAGCAGAGGCTGAAGTGGGCCAGGCTCCCTGCTGGCTTAGGCGGCATTAACCTCAGAACTGAACTAATTAATCCAACACCAGGAGAATCCAGCCCTGTGTCACCATTCCCTGGCTCCAAGCCTCCATTCAGGCAGGGGCTGAGCCTGCAAATACCCTCCTCGCCATAATCCCCCGATTTCTGTGCCCGGAGGCAGCTCCGGCAGCGATCTTTGGACCTGGAATATCGGCTTTTCCCGTGTAATTCTCCCGTGTTTGGGAGCACGATGCCCAGCCCCAGGCTCCTTCCTCGCTGTGTCCCAAAGGTCTCTGTGTCCTGCCTGTCCAACTGCTGTGGGGAATGTTTCAATAGTGAAGTTCAGCTCTTTTCCCATTTGGCTATGATATTTATGTTTTTTGGGATGTGTTCATGGAATCCGAGACTGGTTTGGGTTGGGAGGGACCTTAAAGATCCAATCCCACCCCCTGCCATGGGCAAGGACACCTTCCACTGTCCCAGGCTGCTCCAAGCCCCAGTGTCCAACCTGGCCTTGGGCACTGCCAGGGATCCAGGGGCAGCCACAGCTGCTCTGGGCACCCTGTGCCAGGGCCTGCCCCCCCTCCCAGGGAAGGAATTCCATCCCAATATCCCATCCATCCCTGCCCTCTGTCTGTCTGAACCCATTGTTCCTGGCTCTCTGCCGGCTCCAGCAGCATTCCAGCTGTCAGCCCCTGGATGACCCGTGCTGGGTGGGTGTTGCTTGCAGCCCCTCCGTGCAGAGCCCAGGGGGATGAAGCATCCTCCCGCTCATCCCTGCAGCCTTGCATGGTCCAGAACATCCCTCCCTCCCTCCTTCCCACCTGCCCTTGCTGTGGTCAGCTCAGTCCCAGGTCTGGGGCCCCCTGACCCCTCTGGGACAGCAGCTCTGGCCCAGCACAGTTGCAGTAGGGGCTGGGCCAGGAGCTGGTTGTTTCCTTCCTGAGGATTGTCCTGGTTTATCCCAGCCTGGGAGGAGAGGGAGCAGCAGGGAGAGCAGCACCTCTCCAAGTGGGGTGCTGGATCCAGGGTGGCCCGGAGCTTTCAGGGATGGCTCCCGGAGCGCCCAGAGCTTTGGGCTGGGTTCTGCTGGGGTGAGGAGGGTGGGAGAGGAGGATCTGCTGTAGCAGTAGAGGCAGAGGGCAGTGGGTTCATCCTGGAATGATGCCAAAGGCTTCTGCAGGAGAGCTGGGGGGACACTGGATGCTCCCAGCTCCCCCCAGCCACGTGTTTCCAGCTTCTGCTATTTCAGGGCTTCCTGTTTCCCTGAACAAAGCGGCTTCCCGGCAGGCTGGGACCAGCCTGGGACCAGCCTGGGGCTGTCCGTGCCTTGCTGGGATGGGGCTGGGCTCCCCATCCAGCCAGCGGGGTTTGCTCTTCCTTCTGGTGGTGCTCCTGAGCATGGAAAACAATGGGCAGGAAACTGGGGATGGGGTCTGTGTTCCTGCCGTGGAGCAGCCCAGTCCCGGCTGACGGGGCTGGGGGGCTCAGCCTGCAGAAAAGGAGGCTCAGGAGGGACCTCTTCTCTCCCTGCAACTCCCTGGAGGGAGGGTGGAGCCGGGCGGGGATTACTTCTGCCAGGTAACAACTGGCAGGACAAAAGAGAACGCCTCAAGTTGTGCCAGGGGAGGTTTAGGTTGGATATTGGGAAAATTCCTCCATGGAAAGGGCTGCCCGGCCCTGGGACAGCTGCCCGGGGCAGGGGTGGAGTCCCCATCCCGGGAGGGGTTTAACAGCCCTTTGGACATGGGGCAGTGGTGGCCTGGGCAGTGCTGGGATCTCGGAGGGTTTTTCCCCAAAATTCCATGGTCAGTGATCACTCCAGGGCTCCGTGCTCCTCTGGGTTGTCTCCCAGCAGGGACCGGCCACGCTTCCAGACCCGGAGGAGAAACCAGCGGCCTTTGAGCCAGTCCCCATGGGGTGAGGAGGAGGAGGAGGAGAAGGAGGAGGAGGATACGTGCCCAGGGACAGGCGGGATAACGGGAGCGCCGGGATGCAGCTGCCCGGGCCGCTGCTGCCCTCTAGTGACCGCCAGCACCGGCACGGGGGACACTGGGAGCACTGGGGNCGCGGGCGCCGGGCCCGGGACGGGCCGGGCCGGAGAGAGCGGGGCCGCAGGTGCGGGGACAGAGGTGCGGAGACAGGGCCGGGGGCCGGGGCAGGGCCGGGGGGAGCTCAGAGGGCGGCAGCGCGGCCTCTTCCCCTCCCCGTGTGTGCGGCCGTACCCTGGGCCCTGGTGGGGAGGAACGCGGCCGCCGCACCGGGAGCTTTGGCAGAAGGTGGTGGTGGAAGCTCAGGGGAGTGACGGAATCCGGGGGTTGTGGATCCCCGCGTCGGGCAGGGACGTGCCCGTGACTGACCGGAGTCAGTGACTTCCAACTGCCAGGGGTCAGGGTCAGCCGGGCTATTGGGGAGGAATTGTCCCCTGGGAGGGTGGGCAGGCCCTGGCACAGAGTGCCCAGAGCAGCTGTGGCTGCCCCTGGATCCCTGGCAGTGCCCAAGGCCAGGTTGGACGGGGCTTGGAGCAGCCTGGGACGGTGGAAGGTGTCCCTGCCCATGGCAGGGGGTGGGAGAAGATGGGCTTTGAGGTCCTTCCCACCCCAAACCCTTCTGTGACCCCGTGAGTCCCTGAGTGAGGTGCCAGCAGCCCCCCCTGCTGCAGGCGCAGGGCTGACCCTGCCCCACAGTTCAGCCTGGGAAGGGCCCTGTGTCCTGGCTGGGCTTCCTTGCCTGAAACCCTCTTTCTCTTCCAGCAGCTCCAGGAAGTGCCAGAGTGGAGGCAGGAGCAGCTGATCCTTGGGAGAAGGTACTGACACAGCTTGTTGGATGGATAAATGACCCTCTGGAATGGTCGCTGACCTCTCCATCCGGGAATGCCGGTGCTATGGGCGGAGAATAGGCTGGGACAGCACAGGGATGGGATTCCCTCCTGTGTGTCCCTGCTGCAGTGCACAGGGTAGAGCTGGGGTCCCTCTGGGTCTGTTTGGGTGCTCAAGGGAAACTACCCTCTGAAGGAACCTCCAGGAATAGACAGGGTGAGAAATGGAGCAGCTGGAATTTGGGAATCCTGGGATAGTGTGTGTTCCCAGCCTCTGGGTGCCGTGAGCTTTGGCGGCTTTAAAGCCTTCCTTAATCTTGGAGCTTGTTCCTCAGGTTTTTGCAGCCAGAATGAAATGAATGATTCAGCTTTTTACATCTGTTCAGAGCAGGTATTTGTGGAATGCACACTTTGGAATTTTCCAGGTGTTGGTGGTCCTGTTCCCGGCTCAGGGGTCTGTGGGACAGGGCTGGGAGCACCAGGAGGCTGTGGGGACATGGCTGGCAGACACTGCTGCTCCTCTGACTCCCATTGTTCCCACAGGGACTCAAAAACAGGATTGTTTTTGTTTTCGAGTGCTGTGTGGCTGGTGCTTGTGTAGAATAGAAAATTGTTTCTGATTCTTTGGGATGCAGCAGCCAAATCATCTTCTGGCTGTGCTGAGCTGCCCCCTTGGGAATGGCCCCCACCCTCTGCACGGGGCAGGGAATGGGCTGGGGTATGTGACCTCACACTTGGCTGCACCAAAATGTCTGCTGAGGTTTGGATTTGGTTTGCTCAGGATTTTGTGGCACTGCCACTGAGGATTATTCTCCAGGGGCTGAAGTGGCTTGGGAGCAGCTCCCAGACAAAGATGGGATGTCTACTGGAGCTTTCTTGTTGTACCTGCCCCTTATGCTTTACTCTGCACACTTTGGAAATCTCCTTGGGTCTCTGGGTGGACTCAGAGCTCACATTCTGCAGCTGTCTGAACATTCAGAGGTTGGAAAATCACTGTGAGCCCTACAATTCCAGAGCTCATTCCTCTGTTTGTAGCAGGTTCTGGGGAAGCTGTGCCAGAGATGCTTTTCCTTTCCCGTGTCCCTCTCTGCACAGCCGTGCTGCTGCTGGGTGCTCTCGGCAGCTCCTGTGCCTTTCGGATGGGGTAGTGCTGAAGGAAAGATCTGATCTCCGTCTCAGCACTTTCCTTGGTCCTTCTCCAGCGTTATTTGTTCCATCCCGTTTGGCCTGGCTTGTTTTTTGTTTAAAAACCCCAAGAAGCCACAAAGCTGGCAGTTGAGTGAGAAATGGGTCCTCAGTGTGGGTATTTCAGGCGTTTTCAAGGATTCGTGTGTGCAGTGGTGGTGGCCCCGCAGATGGAGGGGCTGCAGCCCCTTGGCTCTCAAGGATCACCTGCTTCTTCTGCTCCAGGGCCTTGCATCCACCTTCACCCCCCCTTCCCAAATCCCAGGTGGTTTATTTCTGTCTGTCACAGTCCCTCATTTTCTACTTCCATCCTTGTTGTGGAAGCTGGCACCAGCTGTGTCTCCAGCTGGATGTGGCTGCTGGTAAAGGAAGGCAAATTGGCCCCCAAATTCCTCACCTGGAGCATGTTCAGAGAGTTCATCCATGCAGTGTCCCTCGTCCTTCGGATGTCCTGGGAGTCAGCCAGGATGTCTGCAGCCCCAGGCTGCCCAGACAGGTGAGGGCTGGCACTGACTGACCTTGCCACGGCCACGGACTCATCCAGCAGGTTTGTCCGGCAGCTTGGATTGGGGTGTGGGTGCAGAGGTGACGGCGTGGGTGTGAGTGGTTCTGTGCATCAGCCTTTTAATTGTTCCCTCTGGGATAACAACCCACTCATGGTGCTGCAGCACAGCCTCACGTGCCAGTGCTCGTGAGGGACTGCGAGCCCTGGTTTTACAGATCACGGAATGCTTTGGGTTGGAAGGGACCTTAAAGCCCAGCCAGTGCCACCCCTGCCAGGGACAGGGGCTCCAGGCAAGCCTGGCTGAGCACTTTGGTCTGACAGAGCAACTGGTGGCATTTTGGGCTGGGATATTTCCATCATACCCCTGATTTTCTTCTTAATAGTCCCTTTTCCTCTCCATGGCTTTTCCTGCAGAGTATTTGGGCCCAGAAATGTCCCAGTTTGCGCCGTTGCTGGGTGGAAGGTGAGGTTGGAATGTGTGTCCTGGTTTGGGAGGAGGTTGGAACCATCCCTGGAAATTCAATGAGTCTGGAGAGTGACTCCAGTGCTGTTGTGCCAGCCTGTTCTGCCTCAGTGCTGTGGGGTTCAGAGCTGCTGGGCTGTGACCCAGTCCTTCCAAAGGCCTGGCTTTATTCCTCCCTTCTTCAGCAGCTTCTGTTTGTTTCTTAACCGTCGACAAGGAAGGAGAGTTTGTAGTTCAGGTCAAGGAGGTGCCTGTGAGCGGAATGAGATCCTGTGGTTTGATAAAAGTGTATAAAATCATCTCTGTGTCGTGTGCTGAGCAACTGGGATGGATTTTGTGGAGGGGGGAGGGCTTGGAAGGGTACCTGGTGCGCTCAGCTCTCGCCGTGTGCCAGCTCTAATTCCCCCTGCAGTTGGCAGCAGCTCCGGGTCATCCACGTGGCTCCCCGGAGGCTCAGCAGCAGCCCTGGCCTGGGCTCTGGCTCTCCTCCCCTGACCCTTTCCCTCGCCTCAGGGAGGCTCTCCCAGACTGCTCTCTCCTAGGATTTTATACAAGTTGGGTGTTCTATGTTCTCTTTGTGCCCGAAAATCCCGTTAAACCTGTTGTAGCCCATATTTCAGTATTTTGGGGATTTTCTGCCTTGCTGAGCAAGAGGCAGAGCTCACATCTCCCCAGAATGAGTCTGGACCTGGTTCCATGTGGTGCTGTTTGGATTTTGGAGTGTGCTGAGAAGTGTGTCCTAAAAAGAACACCCCAAGGAAAGTGTTCTGCTGGAAGAGATCCAGTGCTGGGCGTTCACGAAGCGTGGAGTGACAGGTTTCCAGCAGGGACTTGATGCAAGCGTGGCACTAAACTGGGCTATAAAATATAATTGGAAATATCTGTTGAAGTCTTGCTTTTGTAGCCATTATTAAAACAATAAAGGGAGGAAGGAAAGGAAAATGGGAAAAAAGAGGTGGTGTTTGAGGTGAGATGATATTTTATCAGTGGTTATTTAGTGCTTTTTATTTTTTTGTCTGGCACAGTTTTGGGCATCAGCTTTCTCTGTTAGATCTGTAACAGCAGATCCTTTTTCCTTTTGAATTCCAGGAAAATAACTAAACATAGCAGATATGGGAAGAATGGGAGAAGTGTAAGGCACATGATCCGAAGGCGTGGATTGTCTGCGTTGGTGAACGGACTAGGAGGGACATTTATAACCTGGAAAGTGGAAATGAGCTTGCAGAATCCTGCAGAACAAAGCCACAAACCAGTAACTCACTTACTTGGGAAGTAGAGAATTATCGTGTTTGTTGTCCACAGCAGCTGTGGCTGCCCCTGGATCCCAGGCAGTGTCCCAGGCCAGGTTGGATGGGGCTTGGAGCAGCCTGGGACAGTGGAAGGTGTCCCTGCCCATGGCACTTCAGGTGCCTTCCCACCCCAGGCATTCTGTAATTCCGTGGTCTGGGTATTAACATCTTCTCACTTGCATCCAGGCCATTTCCCAGTTGCTTTTGTGGCGGATGTGCCGGGGCTGTTTTCACACACTGCTGTGAACGGGGCTGAATCTGTGGGGCTGTTGGGAAAGCAGGGTGATCCTCCTGCACGGAGCTGTGACGCCGTCCCGCATTCCCAAAGAGGCTGGGAATGGCGGAGAAGCTGTTGTTGTGTTTCAGCATGGAAACTGCTGTAAATAACTGGGTTTAGTCCGGAAAATACAGTTCAGATTCCAGTAGCAACCTCCCCTCAACTGGTCACAAGCTACCTGTACATTTGGTCTTGGGCGTTTTTGTGTTGAGTTGGTTTTAGTCAAAACATTAAGCAAAAAGAAAAGAAGCTGGAAGTAGTTGTGAGGAAGCTCCTGCGAAGAGGTGGCTGAGCTGAGATTGTGGCTTTTTAAGTGAGAGCTAAAATGGTAATGACAGAAAGTTTAGGAGGAAAAAAAAGAGGTTTTGTGGTGAGACCAATGGATGGGGCAGATAACTGTGAGTAAGTAACCAAGACACATTCCTAATTGAGCTGTGATGTACCAGTGCTCCCAGCTCAGATGGATTTGTGATAAACAACGTTTATTTTGGCCTTTGGAGGACTGGTGGTGGTTCTGAACAGGGCTGGCAGTGCCTTTGGGCACATCTGTGTGCTCACCTCAGTCTGTACCTGCTGTAGGAGCAGTTGCTGGGGTGGTTTTGGGATGGGGGTGTTGCTGTTTGCCTCCATTTGGGTATTCCAGTGTCTGAGGGGCAGGAGCTCTGTGGAACAGTGGATTATTCCAGAAGAGGTGGGACTGGTGTGGATGTGAGGACGTGGGCTCTGCGTGTCCCGGGATGGCAGTGAGTCAGTCCCACAGCACCCAGAGTCAGCCCAGTGCCTGGGAAACCCAAACTGTCACAGGGTTCATGCGCTGCTCTGTGCCACGACCTGGTGACGTGTGGCAGCCCCTGTTACCCTGCTGGAGGGATGTCCGAGCAGAGCCTGCAGCATTGGCTCCCGGGCCGTGTGAGTGCCGTCGGAGAGCAGCGAGGGAGCCCCAAACGAGCCCTGACACAATGCCAGTCTTTGTGCTCAGCTTGTGTTGGTAGGATTCCCGGTTTCTCTCAAACCTCCCATTGTTCAGGCTGGCGTGGCCGGGCAGCCCTGGCCCCACGCGAGCAGCATTCCCGGGATGTGTTTGCCTTTGCTGGAGCAGCTGCCGAGGGCGAGAGGCTGACTGCAGAGGTCAGCCTTGTGCCGGGGCCAGCACAGCTCTGTGCCACTGGCCCGGGAGGGACAGCAGCTCCAGGATCCTGGTCCTGCACTGCTGGGAGCACCAGCGTCCTCCTTGGCCACCCTGAGAATGGAGCTGCCTTGGAATCCTGGAGTGGTTTGGGTTGGAAGAGACCTCGGAGACCATCTACTGCCTGGGCAGGGACACCTTCCACTATCCCAGGCTGCTCCAAGCCCTGTCCAACCTGGCCTTGAATATTCCAGGGATCCAGGGGCAGCCCCAGCTTCTCTGGGCACCCTGTGCCAGGGCCTCCCCACCCTCACAGGGAGGAATTCCTTCCCAATATCCCATCTATCCCTGCCCTCTGCTGGGGTGAAGCCGTTCCCCCTTGTCCTGTCCCTCCAGGCCCGTGTAAATTTGGTGTAGTTTCCTCTCTACCAAAGCGGAGGCTGGTTGTGGTCCCTTCAGGCAGCACAGGGAGTTGGAGGAGGGAATGGCTTGGAAAAATAACATTGTCTTGGAACTGCCTGGGGCAAATCATCGGCTCTTTTGTCACAGCATGGGGACACAGGGCTGGCCCCTCCCTGGGGTATTGATTTGGCAGCACAGCTGTGCTCGAGGCTTCTCAGTCCAACTCCTCCTGCAGAGGGTTCCATGTTTCGAGGCTTGGAATACAACAAAATCCAAACCAGCTCTCTCAGTTCACACAGAGATGGAGTTTCACCCTCACGGAGTCCCTTCCTCTGCTCAGGATGGAAAATGTGGGGATTTTTTAGTGTTGGTGGGAGCCTGTAGAGCAATGATGTTGCCCAGAGAGGTTGTTGACGCCCTGTCCCTGGAAGTGTTCCAGGCTGGGTTGGATGGAGCTTGGAGCAACCTGGGAGAGTGGAAGGTGTCCCTGCCGCTTGGGCTTTAAGGTCCCTTCCAACCCAAGGCATTCCAGGACTACAAAAGCCTGGCTCTGCTGGCTCCCAGGAGTATTGACCCGACAGCCAAATGCTACATTTTTTTCTCCTTTCCTTTCCTTTTTCTTTCAGTTACAATTGGCTCATTCTGCATTTTTTTTTCTAGTTTGTACACCAGTGGATCTGATACTTGTGGGAAGGGATGTGCCTGAGAACCACGCGGGGCTGGGGAGGAAGGAGAGCCTTGAGTTGTCAAAGCTCGGCTTAGATTTGCTGATCTTTAAAAAACCCCCAGTGTTGTGATGCAGGTTTTTGGTTTCCTGGAGGAAACAGGCACTGGGTGGTAAGCTGGCTCCTTCCCACAGCGGGAGCGGCTCCAGAGGCGGCTGGTGGGGATTGCTGCCCGCTCCTGGCAGGGTTCTCCTGGTGCGATGTCCGTGTGGTGCTGGTGGAGCTGGGGTCGAGCCTCTCCTCTGACAGGGAGGGAAAAATGCTGTGGGAGCTTCTTCCGTCCTCTGACTGGGAAAACCATGAGCCTTTGGCTGGTAGGGCCGCTCCGAGCGTGGCGGTGCCGGAGCTCTTGGAGTCCCGGTCCCATTCCCTGGTGCCACGGTGGCACTGGGACGGGTGTTATGGTGAGACTGAGGGAGCCCATCTGCTGGGTGACACCGAAGCCTGGAGCAGGGAGAAAACCTTGGAATGCTTGGGTTTTGGATTGGAAATCGCAGCGAGGGCTGAGCATCCCGGCAGGATGGCAGCAAGGCTCCAGCTTCCTGCTGCCGGCGCTGTCATCTGAGTCACTTCCAGGCGGTGTCGTGGGGACCCTGCCGAGTTCTGCTTTGCTGCTTCCCTTTCTCTGAGCGCCATGGGGAACGCCAGGACGGAGTAGAAGGGCGGAGGAGGTGGATGGGAGCCGCTGGAGGAGGTGGATGGGAGCTGCTGGAGGAGGTGGATGGGAGCTGCTGGAGGAGGATGGCGTCACACGGGCGCTGGGGACACCGGCAGCCCTGGGGTATGTACGTGTGCTCCGGGGCCCCTGGCAGTGCCAGGGCCTGTGCAAAGAGGCAGCTGTTGCCCGATGGAGAACTGGGGTAAAGGAACAACCAGAAAAGCATGAAAACGGTCTAGTTTTTATGTTACGTTAATGCTATGATAATGTTATGATAATGTTATGTTAATGCTATGATAATGTTATGATAATGTTAATGCTATGTTAATGTTATGTTAATGTTGTGTTAATGTTATGGTTATGTTATGGTTATGTTATGTTATTCCTTGTGCCCGGGAAAGCACCGCTCACCTGTAGAGGGAGTGTTTTGGTAAGAAAAAGTGTCTGAAACCTGTGTCTCTGGGGCTACCAGGAGAAGTGAGCTTGGAGTTTTCTCCTGTGTGTCCTCCTTGTGCTGCCCGGTGTTCCCTGGGCTCTGCTGTGGCTGGAAGGTGCCGTGTCTGCTGCCGTGGTTTTGGGTTTTAAAGCTGTAAATGAGAACCAGCTCGGGGAGGGACTGGGGGGAGCAGGAGGTGCTGTTGCTCCGGTTTCTGCTGCCTGTGCTGCAGGAACTGATGCTTTCTGTGCAAAGCAGAGAGGTTTGGATGCAATATTGGGGAGAAATTGTCCCCTGTGAGGGTGGGCAGGCCCTGGCACAGGGTGCCCAGAGCAGCTGTGGCTGCCCCTGGATCCCTGACAGTGTCCAAGGCCAGGCTGGACACTGGGGCTTGGAGCAGCCTGGGACAGTGGAAGGTGTCCCTGCCATGGCAGGGGTGGGATGGGATGGGCTTTAAGGTCCCTCCCACCCAAACCACTCTGGGATTCTACAAATACAGAGATATTTTAACCCCATGTCCCATGTATTTACACACACAGAGTCTTACTGGAAAATCCCTGTAAAACCACATTATGCTGCAAACGAGCCCTGAGACACGTGAGCACAATTCCCTTAATTCTCTGCCTCCGGGGCTGGGAGCTGGATCCACTGAGCTCCCTGGAAGCAGTTCACTGGAGGAGCACCACAGCGCTTTAATGCCATTTAATTATTTTCATTGTTAGCTGGCAAATGCTAACTTTGAATTCCTGGGTTTCTCCAGGCCACGCTGTCTGTGTGCTCCCAGGGTGTGCAGCTGCTCATGTGCCTTCCCAAGCACCCGGCTCCCCTCGGCTCCCTCTTTTCCAGGATCTTCTGCAACAGTTTAATGAGAAAACTTAAAAGTGAGGGAACATGGTGTTCCAGAGTGTAAGGCTCAGCAAAGAGCGCCCTGTGCAGTGCCAAGGCTTTTTGTGTGTGCTGTGGTGGCTTTTTCTGTGTGATAGGAAGTGTTTTCTGCAGCGTGTGTAATTCAGCCTGTTGGGAAGTGCTGGCTGGCGTTTTCCCTTCCTGGAGCAGGGCTGAGCTGGGTTGTTGGTTTCTCTCTTAATTCTCTGGAAAAAAGTGCACATGGCCAGCAGTGAGTCCTGGATCAAGAACAGTGTGGACAGTAGGACCAGGGCAGTGCTTGTCCCTCTGTGCTGGCAGCTCCTTATCCAAAATCCAGTTTGAGCCCTTTTCAGTGGATTGATGAGTAGAGGATGGGTGTAGGATCCCTGTTAGGGAAGGACTCTCCTCTTGGCTGTGCAATGCTTGCTGAACTTGTTCTTTGAAGCCCCATTGCTGCTGTGTTTGTGGCTCCCCAGGTGGGTTCAGGAGCTGTACTGGGACCTGCTCTTTGTTTCTGGCATGTGACACTACAAAATCCAGTGCAAGACAATTGTAAAGCTTTTCCAAAACCTTGGAATTCCAGCCTGAACTTCAGGTGACATCCCTGCATGCACCCTTCCCGTGGGAAGAGCAGTGCAGCCTCTGGGTCTCCAGGGTCAAGTGTCAGTCCAGTTGGGTTAGAAAATGAGTTTTCCTGCTTGTGCTCTAAAAAGCTTCCCTTTGCCCGCAGGTTTGGAAGCTCTGGCCATGGATCAGAAGGGCTATCGTCGGGGGAGCTTCCAGAGCGCCACCAGCGATGAGGATATGCTGGAAATCGCTGGAGCATCCATGGATTTCTCCATGGCAGACGATGACCCTCCGCTCGACAGGGAGATGGGAGGTAACACCCACAAGCTCTCCCCTTGCTGTTTTTCCTGATGGCTTTGGATAGGGTTTCATGGTACTATTTGCTGTGTGGATCCTGCTGGTCTCTGCCCAGCATGGGTCTGGTGTTCCCTGGCACCAGGGTGAAGAGTTTGCAGGATTCTGTGCTGGATTGCATCCCTGTCTGTGTGGCTCCTGGGCTGTGACATGGAGCACATCCTCTGGCTTCAGGAGAGTCCTTCCTGGAGTTTTCCAAAGTAGCTGCTGTGGAGAAGAGCTGGCAGTGGCAGGAGGGAGGGCTGTGAGTGCCGTGGAAGGGCAGCACTGAGCCGTTCCTGGGGGGCTGTGATATCAGCACAGACTGTCCCCTCCTTCCCCTCCCTTCTTCCGTATCTGTAATTTTGGAGGTTTTCTGTCCTGGAGAGAATCTCTCGGCACAGAGGGATTTGATGCTTCCCCTGCCACCCCTTGTCTGGCCAGAGGGTCTGCTCCTCCTCCTCGAGTCTGAGCTGTGAAATTCATGGAGAAGGGATGAATCCACATGGATCTGCTGAGCTCTGAGGAGTGGTTGCCCTGGACGAGGCTCTCTCTGTTGCCAGGGTGCTCCAGTCCTCAGGGGAGGTGACACTGAAGTAAAAGAGGAAATTTTAAAGGGGGAAGAGCTCCTTGCCTAAGTGTCAGTTTCAGTTCTCCCTGTGAACTTCCCCTGCTGACTTCAGATGTTTGCTGGCAGATGTTTGGGTGCCAGGTGTGAAACCTGAAGCTGTGGCATTTAGCAGTGATGGATTTATTCTCCATCTTAGATTAAAAACGAAGTTAAAAATTGGAAGTGGGAGCCTTGAGCTGGCTCATCTCCCCTGCTTTCTTCACCCGCCTTCCTCCTTGACCTCCGACAGAACCCGGAGCTTTTATCAGTGAGGCCAAAGTCCACGTGGGGAGGGTGCAGAGGTTCAGCCTCCCAGACAGTTCGTGAATGACAAGTTATCACCAGCAAATTGGAGCCCGAGGAACTTAATCACCAGCCCCTTTGAGCTCTGTGTGCGTTGAATAAAGGCCAGATAAAGGCTGCTCGTGGGGCTGGCTGTTGGGAGAGCGCTTGAAGTCTGGCTGTGCCCGGAGGACAAAAGGAAAATCCAGTGCCTGCCTGCTGGAAAGACAGTGAGCGTGGGAGTTATTCAGCAAGGAAAACGTCAGCTGGGTGGGAAAAGAAAGGGGTTTGTCTGTCAGTGCATCAGTGACTGACCCGCCGCTGTCAGGAGGCTCTTGTTAAATGTGTTTTCCTGTGCTGCATCGTGACTTGGGGCAGAGCTTTGGGAATGGGCTGCAGAGCAGGGAATGTCCCAGGCTGGGGTGCCAGGAGCAGGTTAGACAGGGCTTGGAGCCACCTGGGATAGTGGAAGGTGTCCCTGCCCGTGGCAGGGGGTGGAATGGGATAATGGGATGGTCATTAAGGTCCCTGCCACCCCAGAGCCCTCTGTGACTCCATGAGCCGAGGTCGGAGCGCCCGGGCTACCCCAAAGCCTGATCTCGGCTGTTTGTGGCCACAAACAGGATTTAGCAGCAGGTGTTTCCCCAGCTCTCTGCAGCTCCCAGGCTGCAGCACAGCAAGCTGGTGTGGGTCCCGGGGAATCCCTTCTTGCAGAGAAAATGTCCTGTGTGCTGCTGAAGTGGCTCCGCTTGCTGCTCTGGGATTCCCCATCCCCGTGTCCCTGCCTGCAAGCCTGACCCTCTTCTTGCTCTGGTCCTGTACCCTGCCAGGTGCAGGGGCTGGCTCTGGTGGCACTGTCCCCCCGGCTGGCTCTGGTGGCACTGCAGTGCCCCCCGGCGGGTGCAGGGGCTGGCTCTGGTGGCACTGTCCCCCCGGCTGGCTCTGGTGGCACTGCTGTGCCCCCCGGCGGGTGCAGGGGCTGGCTCTGGTGACGGTGCCGGTGACGCCGGGAGCGGGAAGGGCCCAGCGCCGCTGCGGGATCAGCCCCGGCGGAGTCTGGAGGAGGAGGATGCACGGAGTGCCGCTGTGAGCCCCGGGAACAGCCCCCTGAGCCCTGCTGTGGCACGGACACACCCCCGGAGCAGCTGAGCCAGGGTGAGGAGGCCTTTCCAGGGAGGAGAAGCAGATGTGAGCCAAGGGGAAGGTGTCCCCGTGTCCGTGTGTCCGTGTGTCCCCGTGTCCGTGTGTCCCTGTGTCCCTGTCCCTGTGTCCCTGTGTCCATGTGTCCGTGCACGCTGTGGGCAGCAGCTGCCGGCAGCAGCTCCGGGGCCGGTGGGTCAGGCTGGGTGGGCTGTGGGGTTTCTGCTGTGTAAGGGGTGTTTGTTTTCTGTCTCTCCCCTGTGCCCCCCCTGCTTTGCTGGGATTTGCTGGAGCAGGGAAGCAGCGGCGGAGCTCTCCAGGTGCCGTGGCTGTCCCCCTGGCAGGACAGTCAGCCAGCGCTGTGGCTTTGCAGGGTGGCACATGGCACAGCCTGGAACTTCACCAAGTGCAGCCTGGTTTTCCTGAGCCCGGCAGGGTCTGATGTGGAGCATTAATTGACCCCTTCTGGGGAGGGATCAAAACACCGAGAAATCTCTGTTTGAAATGAGCTGTAACAGGGGCACTTCCCACTCGCTGTGTCGGGCATTGAATTTGGCTTGGGGATCTGGATGTTACAAACAGGGAGATCTGTGCAATCATCTTGGATGTGTTTTGGCAGGGCACCACTGAGCTCATTTTCCTCCTTTATTCCTATCTGGGAATCCTAGGATCTTTGATTTGCAGCAAGCTGAGGCAGGAAATATGATTTTTATAAATATTTATGGCTGTCAGCCATTTTATAGTTCTGGGTTACCCCTGGAAAAAATATAAAGATGTTTTCTCATCATCTGTCAAGTGAACAATCGTGTGTGGCTGGAGAGCTCAGGATTCTCCTTTGGGAATAGAAATCCTGGTGCTGTAGGAGGGCAGGCTGGGCTGAGCAGGGATCCTGGAGAGCAGGAGCAGGCTCTAAACTGCGCCTGCCTGGTCTGGAGTGGGATCAGCCCATCCCATCTGCCCGTGGGATCACCGGGGCTGTGCCTGGGGGACTGCAGGTGCCATCAGTGTCTTGCTGGGGGCACCAGGACTTGCAGCCCCTCTGTCACTGCAGCTCTGTGCTTGCTCTGTGCCTCAGGGTCTGGTTCCTGGTGCTCCATGACAAGCTTTGGGCTGGGAGAGCGTTCCCAGGACAGCTCAAAGTCGCTGGTCTGGGCAGTTATTCCAGGAGAGTGAGCATGGAATGTGTCTGATCTCATCTTCTTGTAGCAAATGCTTCTCAGGGTGTTCTATTAGCTTGGTTGAGCTCTCCTTCATTAATACTTTTCTTTAGGACAGCTGTATCTTATCTTTAGGAAAGATTATGGTAGATAGGCCAAAAAAAAGAAAAGGAATAACCAGTGAGAGCCTGCTGCCTGCAGCACAGAGACAGGAATGGTTGGGGTGCTCCTGGGAGAGGTGGTCATTCCTGGGGGAACAAACCCAGCTCCTGCCCTGGGCTGCAGGTGGGACTTGTTCAGGGGAGCAGGATAAGGCCTCTGTTTGTTCCCTGGATACCTGTGCCAGGTGGCTCTCGTGTCCTTGGGGCAGCACCAGCCCGGTGGCAGGAGGAGTTCCAGGCACTGCAGTGTTCCCCGTGCTCCACCTGCTCCCGTTGTGGTCAGGGTGGTTCATTCAAGGAGGTTCTGATCCATCAGACTGAGGGAACAGCATCTAGGATTTCCAGTGGGGATATTTTAGTGGGGAAATCTCTGGAAGCCTTGATACTAATTTTGTATTTCCAAGCTTCTGGTCTCAGAAATGCTGTTAAAAGCAGGGATTCCTCGCGGAAAACGTGCCCCGTTTTCCTGCCGGTGCAGCTGGGGCTCACAGCCTGTGCACTCAGAATTTGGAAGAGCTCTGGAGAACTCCACCTTTTTTTTGTCCCAAGTGAAGCGAGGAGCTGTTTTAAGTGGGTTATTTTGTGGTGGTTGTCAGTTCTGTACGTGACTCATCTTGTTTTCCTGCAGCTGTGGCAATCTGGGAGATGGGCTTGGGAAGACTTCACAGCTCTTTTCCCTTCCTGCCTCAGATGATGGGGCAGAGGGCAGCTCTTTGAATTCCTTATTTTTCCCCATCTGGAGACACCTTTGCCCCTGTGATATCTGCAAGCTAAATATGCTCAGGTATCAACCATTATCCTTCTGCCTGGGACTTTTAACCCTCCTCTTCCCCCCACCTTCCAGTTTTGACTGGATTTTGGTTTTTGCTCTTCTGGTTTTCCCTCTGGATGACTGCAAACACGCAGTGTCTTCCAGAGCCAGAATTTTGGGAATGTACACCCAAGCTGAGCATCGTTTTCCATGGGCTGGAGCAGGTTAAACAGGTGCCCCAGTGGTTTGGCTAAATTCTCGCCTGAGGAGGCTGCAAGTCCCAGTTTGGTGTTTTCCCCAGCCCCCATTTGGTACCACTTTGTGCTTTCCAGGCCCCACTGGCTGCTTTGCTTTCCCTGTTCCCCTGCTCCCATCCATGCCTTCCTGCCCATCCTGCTCTCATCCTTGCCACATCCACCTGGGACACCCTTCAGCTCTGTTGGAAGTCCTAAATATTCCTTCTCTCCTCTCCCTCTCCCATCTGCTTGCCTCAAATGGCAAAATATCCTCGTGGCAAGTCCTGGATTTAGGGAAGAGTCACCATCTAGATGCTGGTGGTGATTTCCTTTGAACAGTCATTTCCAGGATCAGCCCCATCTCCGGGTGAGCTGCTGAAGCTGGGAAGGGTGTGCCTGGCACAGATCACCTGGGAACATGTGCCTGTGCTATTCAGCTCAGGGAACACCTCAGTAGCTCTTTATTTCCACTGAAAACTCTGGTTTTCCTCCTAAATGAGTTTTGGTTTTTTATAAAAAGAGGGAAAACTGAGAAATGCTCTGTTTCCCCCCTTCCTCCCCCAGCAGGCTTTTCCTCGTATAATGGAGGAGGGATGAACGGCACGAGCACCATGATGGATTTCCTGGAGGAGCCTCTTCCTGGCGTGGGCACCTACGAAGATTTTAACACGATAGACTGGGTGCGGGAGAAGTCCAGGGATCGGGACAGGCACAGGGAGGTAAAAATTCCTGCTCCTCCTCGCTGGCTCTGAGTGCAGGATAGTGAACGTGTGGCTCTTGCTGAGGTAGGGAGCACTTCCTAGAGACCCCTGGGATGGAGGGATGGCCCTTAGGATGGGAGCTGAGAGTTCAGTTTGAGGAAAAGGAGCTCTGAATCCAACGTGTTGCAGTTTATTGGTTGCTGCTTCTCTTCTGAAGGCTTTGGTTTATTTGCAGTGGGGGTTTTGGAGCACAAAACCAGCCTGGTTTCCTGCTCTCACAGTTGCACTGGTGAATGGTGCTCTTTCTCTGGGGATTTTTTTTGTTTGAGAAGACTGAGTGCAGTTCTTCCAGAATTCCTTCCCAGGACTTTACCTCTCTGCAATTAAAGGAATCTGCTCAGAATGCAAGCGGGCTTTAGCTGCAATACCCATGTCCCCAGCCTGCTCCTGCCTTGCTGGCAGCACTCTTGGAGGGTGATGACTGAACTCAACTTGTCTGTCTGTTTACCAAAATATTCTTTGATAATTTATTTTTTTCCCTGAGTGTCACAAAACAACTTGTGTCCTACTGACAGAGCCTGGGCAGAACACAGACCCTGCCCACCGTGGGCACAAGTACAGGAAATAAATACAGTACCCCAGTCTGGGCAAGTGCAGATCCAGCCAAGGGGCCCTGTGTCCCTCCACCCAAGACCTGTTCCCGTCTGTGGGTTCAGAGTCCAAACCCCAAAGCCGTGTCACAGGTGTGTCCCCAGGCACAGGTGAGGGGACAAAGGTGGTGGCCACCAGCCTGGGACAGGAGGGGCTGTTTCCTGTCTGCAGAGCTCACGGAATCAGGGAAGGGTTTAGGTTGGGAGGAACCTTAAAGCTCATCCCATCCCACCCCTGCCAGGGCAAGGACACTTCCACTGTCCCAGGCTGCTCCAAGCCCTGTCCAACCTGGCCTTGAATATTCCAGGGATCCAGGGGCAGCCCCAGCTTCTCTGGGCACCCTGTGCCAGGGCCTCCCCACCCTCACAGGGAGGAATTCCTTCCCAATATCCCATCTATCCCTGCCCTCTGGCAGTGGGAAGCCATTCCCTGTGTCCTGTCCCTCCATCCCTTGTCCCCAGTCCCTCTCTAGCTCTCCTTTAGGCACTGGAAGGGGCTCTGAGGTCTTCCCAGAGCTCTTCTCCAGTTGAGCACCCCAGCCTGTCTCCACAGGAGAGGTCAGATCAGGTCAAGACAAAGTTTAGGACGGTCCAAGGAGGTGTAGGATTGGTCCAGTGAAAAGAATTCCAAAGGAAGTACTTTAGGCCCCCACCCCAAGCCGCCCTCAGCAGTGCTGCTGGGGTGGTTGTTGCATTTGGAAGGCAAAATTCCAGAGAAAAACCCAACCAATGCTCATCCAGGCAGAAAGGATTCTTCCTGCATGTATTCCTCATTTAGTGGGTGTTAGTTGTGTCCATCAATGTGCCTTTTTATCTGGGAAGAATAGTGGTGAGCTGGAGCGTTTCCCTTGGGAGAGGCAGCCGGGCACACAATGGCTGTTCTGTCACCCTTTGTCCGCCTGTCAGGAGCAGTGAGACTGACAGCCCTCAACCATCCTGGGCGTCTGGGACAGGGCTGAGTCCCACTTCCCAGTGCCACCCGTGCCTGCTTCCCAGCTGGACCATTCCTCTCTGCTGGCACTAAATCTGTGACCCCCTCGTGTCCGTATCCTTGGGACTCTCTCTGGCACAGGGTGCCCAGAGCAGCTGTGGCTGCCCCATCCCTGCAAGTGTTCCAGTCCAGGTGGGATGGGGCTTGGAGCAGCCTGGGATAGTGGAAGGTGTCCCTGCCCATGGCAGGAGGTGGGACTGGGTGATCTTTAAGGTCCCTTCCCACATAACCCATTCTGGGATTCCGTGATCCTTGATCCGCTCTCCTGCGCCTCCCACGCAGCGCTGCACCAGCTGTAGGAGCAGCCACTGTCAGATGGTTTACTCTCCCCCCTCAAAGCAGGTGTCACCAAGTAGCTTTGGAGCATTCACACCACAGTGGATCAGAGTCCTCATGGATTTCTGTTTCTTTCTGCAAATCCTTTCCCAGATCACCAACAGAAGCAAAGAGTCCACCTGGGCACTGCTGCACAGCGTGAGCGACGCCTTCTCTGGCTGGCTGTTGATGCTCCTCATTGGTTTGTTGGCAGGTGAGAGCAAACCTCCAGGTAAAGCTAACTCCTGCACTGCAGCATCAGGATCCACTCCTCCACAAGGCCTGGCAGGTCCCTGCAGCAGCAGGATTTGGGAGTGAGGACACTGAGGGCTCTGCTGCTGCCTTGTAATTCATGGGGAGCTATTTTAGAGTCCCTTGAGGCTGTGTTTGTGCAAAACCAAAATACAAAAATGGGGTTGAGAGGTGTCCTGGACACTGCTCTGGCTCTGCTGCTGGTACAGAACTCTGAAATAAATAAAAAATGTTCATTAAAGCAGAGCTGATCTAGATGCTGGGAACATCTGTGCCGAATGCTCCTTGTGGGTACTGAAGGGGTTAATGCCAGGGGCTGCCAGCAGGAGTTTCTTATTTTTTTGGGTTTTTCCTTCTATACTTAGATATAAAAAGTGAGAGGTGTTGCTTGGAAATCAGGTGTCTTTCAGAATTCAGCTGGCTGAGACCTTTTAAATTACTTAGAAACAAACTTTGGCCCCAGAGCAGCAGGAATAAATCACTTGGATACAAATCTTCCCCATAGGAAGCAGCGAGCATCTGTCACGAGGGATGGAGTGAGATCCTCTGTTAATGTTTACCCAGGAAGGCTGCTGGCCAGTTGGTCATTAACTGGGGGATCTGCTGAATGCTTATTGCAGCCTCTGGAGCTTGTGCTGCCACTTGCTCCTGTGGATCAGAGGTCCCTGGCCTCTGCCTCCTTGGTGTGGGGGTTTTGGGATTGGAGGAGTTATTAACAAAAGTGACTTGAAGATTCCTCCTAAAACCCTCCTTCCCTTCTGTGCTGGCTCTGCTTGCCTTGTTTTGTTTGGCACAGTTGTATCTTTCCCCTCCTTTATTTTTCTTTTTTGAAATTAGGGTTGGAAATGTTTTCTCCAAATTCAGAGTTATTCCTGTCACAGTGTCGGTGTTGTTGGTGCAGCTCCTGCATCCTGGTGACACATTTTGTCTGAGTCCCCCAGGAATGTGGGACATCCCTCTCTGCCCTCACTGCTGCTGTGCTGTATTTAACAGTTATTGGGGAGAATTAATTGCTGGTGGTGCAGGGGGGGTTTGAACACAGTCAGCCTCTGAAATATCATCAGCCATGCTCTGCTTCCTGACCTGCTCTTTTCTATATATTGAAATTATTCCAAAATTAGGCGAATTCTCTCATTTAGCTCTCCATAGAATAGAAGTGAGTTGTAGGCAGAAATACCACACTGCTCTGTGTGCTGGGAGGTGAGTCACAAATTGGTGGAGCAGACTGTGACCGTCAAATGTTTGAGTCTGTTCGTTAAATTATTTGGGGTTTTTTCCCTTTAAACTAGGTTCCTTGGCGGGTCTGATCGACATCTCTGCCCACTGGATGACGGATCTGAAGGAAGGAGTGTGTTTGGCAGGGTTCTGGTTCAACCACGAGCACTGCTGCTGGAAATCCAACACCACCTTCACCGACAGGGACAAGTGTCCCGAGTGGAAGAGCTGGTCCCAGCTGATCCTTGGCCATGGAGAGGTGATGTGCGCCCAGAACTGGTTTTGCTGCTGAATTCCCTGTTTGCCCAGCCTGTATCATCCCTGGGGTGATGTGGACGTAGATGCCAGGAGTCCAAGCTCTGGGTGGTTCAGTGGTTCATTGCTGGGGTCCTCAGGGGGTGTCAATAAACAAGTGATTTGGGTGTTGTCCTTGGAGGGGATGTGGTGAGGCAAAACACGGCCCCCTTCCCAGGTGCAGTGTGTCCCTGCTGTGTCCAGGGTGTGCTGTTGGAGGGTATTTTGCCCATGAACATTTTGGGGGAATGCCATGATTGGTAACCCAGCGAATAGAACTTGTCCTTGAAACCTCAGACTTAGGGCAGGTCTCTCCATTTCTCCATGATAACTCTGTGGGATGAGCTGCTGATTCCCTGTGCTCACTTCACTGCCCAGGTTTGCTGTGGTTTCAGTTGAAACCATCTGATTTGGGCAATTTTCTCTGTGTTTCAGGGGGCCTTTGCGTATATCCTCAACTACTTCATGTACGTTATCTGGGCCTTGATGTTCTCCCTCCTTGCTGTGCTCCTTGTGAAGGGCTTTGCTCCCTATGCCTGTGGCTCAGGGATCCCAGAGGTGAGTGACAGTGAGAGGGGGTTGTTTTTCAGGTGGGGTAGGGATCCACCATCCAAAACTTACACGTACATGCTGTGGAATAATTTCTCCCACTTTAGATGATGGCTTAACACGTGGGTGTTTTTCCAGGCTGTTCCTGAAACAGGTCCAGTACTAAAGACTCCAGGCAGTCCCTTGAAAAATGAGATGTTTTGGCGTTGCTACGGGAGGCACTGCTTAGGTGTTCCTCCAGCAGGGATAGTGGCCTGAGGGAAAGGCTCAATGGCTGCTTCTGCCTTTGCATGGAGAGAGATCTTTATGGACTCTCTCACTTCTGATAGCTCAGGGGGACTCTGAAAGCTGTAGGGAAGGGCAGGATTGGGAGCGCCCAGGAAATCAGGAGCTCTGACCAGGGCTTGAATGAAAGCCTGTAGAGCTTTGTGTGCTTGACTTCCAGATCAAAACTATCTTAAGTGGTTTCATCATTAGAGGCTACCTGGGCAAGTGGACGCTGGTCATCAAAACCATCACCCTGGTGCTGGCCGTGTCCTCGGGGCTGAGCCTGGGCAAGGAGGGGCCCCTGGTCCACGTCGCCTGCTGCTGTGGGAACATCCTGTGCCACCTCTTCACCAAGTACCGCAAGAACGAGGCCAAGCGCAGGGAGGTGCGTGGGGACACCAGCCTGGGGAGGGCGAGTGGGGCTGGGGCTCTGGGGCTGAGGGTGAACGGTCCTGTTCTGGGGTAAGTGGTCCTGTTCTGGGGTAAGTGGTTCTGTTCTGGCATGTTCTGGTGTGCCAGTGTTGGCCAGTTTACCTCCTGCTGAACCAAACCTGGCAGAACCCCCTGGGTGGGCTGGCGGGGTTTGGGGGACAAAACCCTGAGGACACTGAGGACACTGCTGGGCCACAGGGGCAGCGTGAGGTGGGAAAAGTCGGGGTGCTGTGGGAGGTGAAATTGCTGCCATTGTGTTGTGCCAATGCTTTACCTGAGGTGGATCATGTGGAAGAGCAGAGGAAGGTTCCAGCTTTGCCACTTTGCTGATTTGGTGCTGGGACTGTTGAAATGCTAACACTGATTTTTTTGGAGCTCCTTCTTAGGGAATTGGCTCACTCCACCTTTTCCCTGCTGTCTTAAAGCAGGTCAGACCTGGCTGACTGTGCTGTAGATAAACGTTGTACAAATTTAGGTGAAGACAGACCAAAAAGGGGGGCTGTTTGGGGGGGGCTGAGCAGTCTGAGTGCCTCTGTGTGTCCCTCAGGTGCTGTCAGCAGCGGCTGCCGCCGGCGTGTCCGTGGCTTTTGGAGCTCCCATCGGAGGAGTGCTCTTCAGCCTGGAGGAGGTAACCTTGGAATGCTGCTTTAGAGCAGACCTTACCCTGGGGGTTAAAAACACAGCCCATGGAGAAATTCCTGCTGATGTGCAGCCTAAAGCTCCCCTGGCACAGCTTGAGGCCATTTTCCCTTGTCCACTCTCCTGACAGCTGTGTCCCAGGGTACCTGGGAACAAACTTCTCTGGTTTATCAATCCTCTTTTCTTCCCAAGGACCACCTAATCCTTAATCTGCCGATCTAGATGTGAAAGTATCATTGCTGTTTAGCTCAGGGGAGCACCAGGATGGATTTCAGAGGAGGGCAGGGATGGATTTGCTCAGCTGAGCAGTAGTTGGTGGCAGTGATGGCAGGTGCTGCTGCTTGGTACTTTGGACCTTGCAGAGCCACAGAATTCTCTGAATTCAGCTCATGGCTGATGTGTAACAGCTTTTATTACCCGAGTGAGTCGCTCCAGGGATCACAGAGGGCACGTGCTGCAGTGGAAGTGTGCAGGCCAGGGCCCATCCCAGGCACTGCAGTCCTCACTGAACCCCAGCCCCAGCCCAAGCCTGGGGTGCTTGGCTGGCGAGCAGGGAACGAGCACGTGGATCTCTGTCCTGGCTTTACTCCCTGCAGTGGGGAGTGTTGCAGTGACCAAAGGGGCTTTGTTCTCCCCTTCAGGTGAGTTACTATTTCCCCCTGAAGACCCTCTGGCGCTCCTTCTTCGCCGCGCTGGTTGCTGCCTTCACCCTGCGCTCCATCAACCCCTTCGGCAACAGCCGCCTTGTGCTCTTCTACGTGGAGTTCCACATGCCATGGCATCTGCTGGAGCTGGTGCCCTTCATACTGCTGGGAATATTTGGTGGGCTCTGGGGAGCTTTCTTCATCCGCAGCAACATCGCCTGGTGCAGGCGGCGCAAGACGACGCGGCTGGGCAAATACCCGGTGCTGGAGGTGTTGGTGGTGACGGCCATCACAGCCATCCTGGCCTTCCCCAACGAGTACACCAGGATGAGCACCAGCGAGCTCATTTCGGAGCTCTTCAACGACTGTGGGATTTTGGACTCGTCCCAGCTCTGCGAGTACGTGAATGATTTCAACAGCACCAAGGGGGACGATCTGCCCGACCGCGCCGCCGGCCCCGGCGTGTACACGGCCATGTGGCAGCTGGCACTGGCCCTCATCATGAAGGTCTTCATCACCATCTTCACCTTTGGCATGAAGGTGAGGGTTGCCTGTAAAGGAGCTCAGGTTCTTTCCACGCTCTGCAGGGCCCTCAGAGTTTTGTTTCCTCCCTAAGCAGATGTGTGTCCCCCTAGGCTCTGTCAGAAGGGGACAGACTGCAGTTGTTTGTCCTGCTGCTCATACCTGAGGGCAGTAGAAACCCTCCAGCCTGAGTGTGGGCACCAAATGCAGTCACAAAACTGGTGCCTCAGGGCTCCACATGCCGTTTTCTAGACACAGAATGCTCCTAATATGTCCTGCCTCAAGCTTTTCTGATAACTATGTGATTTAGATGCAACAGCTAATTGCAAAGCAATCAGTGTCTTAATTTGTAAATGCTTAATTGGAGGTGTTCCTTGCTCAGATGGTTTGGAAGTTGTTTGGTGCAGCCTCTGGAGCTGCAGGTGTAGTTCCCAGGTGCGAGCCTTCCTGCAGTGGATGGAGCTGATGGGCAGTTTTTCTGGCCCAGCTCACTGCAGGGGCGTTGGACTGGATGACTTCTGCAATGTCCCTTGCACTCAGCTGCAGGAAAGCCCCTGCCTCCCTCTGGCTGGAGGTTCCAGCGCTCCCCTCAGCAGTGCCGGCGCTCACCGACCCGTGTTCCCACAGGTGCCCTCGGGGCTCTTCATCCCCAGCATGGCCGTGGGGGCCATCGCGGGCCGGCTGCTGGGGGTGGCCGTGGAGCAGCTGGCCTTCTACCACCACGACTGGGCCATCTTCAGCGGCTGGTGCAGCCAGGGCGCCGACTGCATCACCCCCGGCCTCTACGCCATGGTGGGCGCCGCCGCCTGCCTGGGTAAGCTGGGGCTGGGCCTGGGCTGGCCACGTGAAGAGGGGGTGTGGTGGGTGAGTGGTTGGACTCCCTGATCTCAGAGGACTTTCCCAGCCTTCATCACTGAACCACGGAACGGTTTGGGCTGGAAGGGACCTTAAAGCCGATCTCGTTCCACGCCGTAGCGACTCTGTGGCTGAAGAGCCGTGGTTGTGGCCAGCCGTCAGAGCTGGTGTCACCTCAGGAACCCCAGGAAACGCTGTAATAGAGCATGCCATGTGTTCCTCATCCTGGTGGTGCTCTTTTGCCATCCCCAGCCTGGTGCTGGCACGGCAGGCTGCGGTGGGGAGCTCCTGAGTGGCAGCCATAACAGTTGAGGCTGCCCAGGGACTTCAGTTTTCCTGTGGGGTTTTAATTCATTTTACTTCCTGTTCTGGCCTTAAATCTTGTGATGCAATTCTGCTTTTAAGTGCTCTGTTTTTTGGTAACACTTCTTCCTCTTGGCTGAGTTGGAGAGACTGGGTGCATGTGACTGAACTTCACTTTCACAATTCCCAGTCCCCTCATCCATGGAATAATAGTTTAACTCCTAAGGGACTATTTTATCTATGAAACTATAAAAACATGCCACCAAACCCCATCTTTGGCCTTTTTAGAGGGGATACACCTTGTTTGAGCAACCCAGTCCGGTGGAAGGTGTCCTTGCCCGTGGCAGGGGTTGGAATGAGATAGGCTTGAAGGTTCCTTCAACCCCAGACCCTTCTGGGATTGTTTGCATGGAAGATAAATGCACTTTGACTTTATTAGTGGTTCTGTTTGCTGCTGGGCAGCACTGGAGGGTCTGTGCCCCTTTAGGGAATGGGTGTTGGAGCAAAACTCCTGTAAAATACTTGGGAGTAGCTTTGGGACTCGAGTCTCAAAAGCATGATTAAAACATGCCGAGACAAAACCACGCAGAGACCTCGAGCTCCGTCCCAGGGCCTGGTGCTGTGGCAGGGAGCGAGGTTTCCGCGCTGCTCCGACGGTGTTTGGTCCGGCCGTGCTGGCAGCAGCCCCTCTGCAGCGGCGGCACCCGGTGACACGACGCCAGAGTGACCCGAGCCGCGCTCTCTTGGCAGGGGGGGTGACCCGCATGACCGTGTCGCTGGTGGTCATCATGTTCGAGCTCACCGGGGGGCTGGAGTACATCGTGCCCCTGATGGCCGCAGCCATGACCAGCAAGTGGGTGGCCGACGCCATCGGCCGGGAGGGGATCTACGACGCCCACATCCGCCTGAACGGGTACCCCTTCCTGGAGGCCAAGGAGGAGTTCTCGCACAAGACGCGGGCCATGGACGTGATGCGGCCGCGCAAGAACGACCCTCCCCTGACGGTCATCACGCAGGACAGCATGACCCTGGAGGACGTGGAGACCATCGTCACCAAAACCACCTACAGCGGCTACCCCGTGGTGGTGTCCCGGGCGTCCCAGCGCCTGGTCGGGTTTGTCCTCAGGAGAGACCTCATCATTTCCATCGGTAAGAGCTGACCCCGCCCGCGCTGCCGCTGGTGCCAGCTGCCACTGACCCGAGGAGTGCACACGCCCTGCTGCTGGGCCAGCATCCCTGAGCAGCGTGGGCTCTGCTTGCCATGGATGGGAAGGACAGGGTGGCTTGTCACAGGGATCACTGAGGTTGGAAAAGCCCTCCAGGATCGAGTCCAACCTGATCCTCACCTTGTCACCAGCCCAGAGCGCTGAGTGCCACGTCCAGGTGTTCCTAGGACACCTCCAGGGATGGGGACTCCAAACCTCCCTGGGCAGCCCCTGCCAATGTTAGCCAGCTTTCCTGTGAAGAAATCCCTCCTGATGTCCAACCTGACCCTCCCCTGGCACAGCCTGAGGCTGTGTCCTCTTGTGCTGTCACTGCCTGGGATGATGTGGAATAAAATACAGGAACGAGTGCATTGCCTGCCTTCTGTGCTGCCACCATGAGTTCCTGCACTTGTGTTCCTGGGAATCTCCAGGGATTCATCGGGAGTGGTCCCGTCCCCAGGCTGTGCACACTGAGGCACAGGATGGGATTTGGGTTTTCACGATCAAATATCCCAAACATTGTGAAGTATTCTGAATATCCAGCCTGGTGTTGGGCTGCCAGACCTGCCCCTTCCCGGAAGGTCTTGGACTGCTGGTATCAGCTGGCAGCGTGGCAGGTACCCACAGCACCTGTGTGTGCACTGCTGGGCAGCTCTGGGGGATGGCCAGTACTTGACTTGTTTTCCATTCCTGACCCTGATGACGTCCACGGAGCCTGTGCCAGTCGTTAAGTGCTTAGAAATAGTCCTTTAACTGCTCTGCATGGGACCCAAATCAGTGACTCATAAAAGTACAGAGCATTTTATTTACCTCCTCTAAAAACTGGGAAGTTAAAAGTTCTCCAGATCTTGTATTTACCTGGGCAGAGCACAGTGAGGTGCAGCAGCCTGGGCTGTGGGCAGAGCTGATGTGCTGATCCTGCCCCTGCAGTGGAACTGTGGAGATCCTGGAGGTTCTGCCAGGTAACGAGTGACAGGACAAGACCTGGAGTTGTGCCAGGTGAGGTTTAGGTTGGATATTGGGAAAAATTTTTTCATGGAAAGGGTTATCCAGCCCTGGCACAGCTGCCCAGGGTGGCGGTGGAGTCCCCATCCCTGGAAGTGTTCAGGAAACACATGGATGTGGCTCTCGAGGACATGGCTTAGTGGTGACCATGGTGGTGGTGCTGGTCAGTGGTTGGACTTGATGGTCTTAAAGGTCTTTTCCAACCTTAATGATTCCATGATTCTCTTGGAAGGAAGGCTGGAAACCCATCACACCTTCCTTGGGTGGGAACAACTCTGGTGAAGGGAAGGAAAGGACTTTCAAGGCCATTAAATGTGGGCAGAGGAAAGGGAATGCTCTTCTGTCTGGGAAAGGAAAGGAGTGCTGATAATTAGTCAAATACTTCCCTTTCCAGAAAACGCCCGGAAGAAGCAGGATGGGATCGTGAGCACCTCAGTTATTTGTTTCACTGACTACTGTCCCCCCCTGCCTCCGAGCTCCCCGTCTGTGCTGAAACTCAGGAGCATCCTGGACCTCAGTCCCTTCACGGTGACGGACGAGACGCCCATGGAGATTGTGGTGGACATATTCCGCAAGCTGGGACTGCGCCAGTGCCTGGTCACCCACAACGGGTGAGAGCCCTGGGGCAGAGCCTCCCCTGCTGCCCGGGCAAAGGGGACAGCGCTGGCGTCCATCTGGGGCGGGATGTGGGGGCACTTCTGGCCTGGCCAAGGCTGTTGTGGCAGCCCAGGCTGCTCCAAGCCTCGTCCAGCCTGGCCTGAGACTCCTCCAGGGATGGGGCGGCCACGGCTTCTCTGGGAGCCTGTGCCAGGGCCTCCCCGCCCTCAGAGGGTGACACACTTTCTGTGGGGTGTCACACTTTCTGTGGGGTGTCACGCTTTCTGTGGGGTGTCACGCTTTCTGTGGGCTGTCACTTTGAATCCCAAAAGACTCTTCAGCGCCTGCAAGGGGCTGGAATGGCCCTGCCAGGCTCCCTCCTGAGGGTGCACTGAAAATGTGTTTTGTTTTCCAGGAAGCTGCTGGGGATCATTACCAAAAAGGATGTACTAAAGCACATTGCACAGATGGCCAACCAGGACCCCAACTCCATCCTCTTCAACTAGAGGCAGACTGTAGGGATTGTGTGTCCCACACACCTGGAACTTTCTAGCCCATCCTGGGTAGACTTCCCTATTTTTATTGAGACCATGGAACTGTTTTCAGCATTTTCCTCCATGGAGTGAAGAAATTATTTTTTTTTTCTACCAGATAACCAATTGCACTACGGAATCTGTGGAACGTGATCTTCTTTTTAGAAGAGAAAAAAAGAGACTTTATTTACATTGCTTTTGTGAAGTTGCATTGGAAAGATTCCATGAAGGAGTAAAAGCAGAATGTTAGAGAATTGTACTTCCTCCTCTTCTTTTGTTGGAACTGCTGTTAGGAACGTGGGGAGGAAACGCCAAGGTGTTTGTGCACTTGCAGAGGTGTGGAAGGAGCAGGATGTTTTGCCCACAGTGTTCAGGTGGTGGCAGAGGGACAGGGCTGGGCTCAGGGTATTCCCAGTTGGCCGCTTGGGAAAAATCACAACCTTGCGAAGCCAAAATGAGGGAGAGAAGAATAAAATTTGGCTGTCTGAGGCTGCTTGGCTGAAAGAAGGAAAAAAAAAACCCAAACCAACCCCTCCAGATCAGATCTCCTTAAAATTGGGCCCAGTCTCTGATGGGGAAGATGCTGGTTTTGATTAATTAGTGAATGAATTAATTACTCTGCCACTGCCTTGTCAGGAGAACCCGGAGGAAGAGCTCACAGGTGTCTTCCCATCCTGCTCCCTTTCTCAGATCCATGCCCAAGGATTCCTTCCCCTTGATTTCCCCTGAGGGTGTCACTAAAGCCCCAGAGGCTGAGCCCGAACCTCCTGCCCTTCCCCACCCTGGCAGTGCTGGGCCTTGCACAGGGGCTGCTGTTCCCTGCTCCCTCCCCTGCCTGGCTCCCAGCTGGAGGATTCCCAGCACGGCCCTGCTCCAGGTCTCCTCTGGCCAACATCTATGCAAGAAACCCTTCCCAGCCCCCTCTGAGGTGCTCCTCAGGCCCTGTCCCAGCGCTGGCCAAATGATTTTCCTGTTAATAAAACTGTGTCCATTTACTGAGGGTTGGGAGGCTTCTGGATGCCTTGGGAGGCTGATGCTGCTCGTCCTGGCCTCAGCTGTTCCGTGGTCCTTGATAAACCTGTTCCTGGGGACTCCTGGCTGGACTTGGCTGGGTCCCTCTCAAAATCTCTGATACAGACAAATTCCTTGTCTTTCCAAGGAGCAAAATCCAGATTCTTGATCTTCCAAAGCCATCCAGCAGCCAGTCCCTGCTCTGCTGCTTCCACCTGATGTCTCAATCCTTGTACAGCTCAAAGCTGCCTCAGCCCGAGATGTCACCGACGGATCCAGTTCCTTCTGCTTGGAAAATAAATGCCTGGACTGGTCTGTGGTGGTTCTGTGCAGCAGGAGATGGTTGGAATTCTTCGTGTGCTGCCTCAGCCCGTGCCAGGAGCAGCTTTGCCTTTAAATGCCTTTTTATGTTCTGTTTGGGGGGCAGATGGATTCTGCTGGGATCTGGGGCTGAGTCCAGGGAAGAAGCTGCCTTCTCCCAGTCCCCTTTCTGGGAATGCCTGTCCTGTACACGCTGGCTTCTCTTCCCTGTGGCACACCTGGGATACCAGAAACACGAAGCTATTCTGTTTTTCTCCTCACCTTACCGTCCTCAGGAGGGTCCCAGCTTGAGAAATGTGGTCCTGCTTCAATTAGATCCATGATCCGTGAGTGGATTCCTCTCCTTGGGGGAAGGCAGCAGCAGCCCAGTGAAGGTAAGGTGCCAAAAGGGAAAGCCGTGCAGGGTTATCCCAAGTGGAACGTCCCAGCTGGCTGGTGGCTCATCCCAGCTGCTCCCGGGGAAGGGGAAGGGCAGGGAGCAGCTGTCGGAGGGAATTGCAGCTGCTCTGCTGTCTGGGGATGGGAGCCGGGGGCAGGAAACATCTGCCAGCAGCTCCTCGCTCTCCTCAGCTGGTGCCGGGTCTGTGCCATGGATCGTTTCCTCAGGGAGAGAGGTGTCCTGGAGAAAGTCCTGTCGGGGAGGGTGAGAGTGGGAACGGCAGGAAGAGCCCGATAGGGCCGGGCTGTAGGGAGGCTCGCTTTGGGTGCGGGAGGGATCTCGAGTCCTCAGGGAGCCAAACCTGCAGCTCCCGAGAAGGGCTCTGCCCTGTCCGCTTCGTGCGCTGCCCTTGCTTCGCTCCGGGAGCCCCGCGATTCCCTCCGGCAGGCAGATGGGGATGCGGGACAGGGCTGGAGAGGTCCCTCCGCTGGATGAGGACCCGGAAGGACCGGGGGGTTCCAATTCCCTGTTGAAGGCACACGATGCTGGGGAGCTCTCTGGGGCGAGGGCTGGAGGCGCTTGGAGGGGCGGGATGGGAGCGGGGGGAGCCGCCTTTGAGCCTCCCAGCGAGCTGATCCTTAAGGTCCCACCCCAAACCGGTCTGCTTCCGTGGTTCTGGGGGATAGTGCAGGGTTGTGAACAGGACACGAAATGAAGAATTTTCTTTAAAAGTGGAATTATTTTTTCCTGCTTGTCTCATGGGGGAATAAGAGGGGAAAGCCTCCCCAGGGCTGGGGAGGTGCCCTGGGGCAGAGCGGGGGATGCTGCTGGGGTCACACCCCGCTGCCTCTCTTTGTGTGCTTTATTTACAACGTCCCAAGGAATGATTTCCTGCCGCCCTGACGTGGATTTGGCGTGGATTTCCTCTCCCTACTGTGAACTCGGGCCAGGCTGGGGACTTGAAAGTAAAACGAGATCGTGTCTGGGCAGGGATGGAGACTTGGAGGTAGCGATGAGCTGGATCATAACAACAAAGAGGGAAAAAAGAGCCTTTGGCCCCAGGATTTATTTAGAGACAAAGGCTCGGGGCCGTGCACGCCCTGGGCTGGGCATCTCTGCGCTGAGCTAAAGCAGCTCCTCGGCAGGGGAGATAAGAGGGTCCTTTGGCAGCGGCTGCAGGAAGCACTTTGTGTTTGGATTGAGTCCACACGGCGAGGCCATGGGAAATCAGGTCACTGTGGAGATGTTGTTAGTGCTGCAGTCCCCACCCACCTCCCAGTCCGGGTTAGAGCAGGAGGGAATCACAGAATTCTGGAATGGGTTGGGTTGGAAGGACCACAGAGCTCGTCCAGTTCCACCCCTGCCATGGCAGGGACACCTCCCACTGTCCCAGGCTGCTCCCAGCCCCAGTGTCCAGCCTGGCCTTGGGCACTGCCAGGGATCCAGGGGCAGCCACAGCTGCTCTGGGCACCCTGTGCCAGGGCCTGCCCACCCTCCCAGGGAATTTCTCCCCAGTATCCCCTCTGACCCTGTCCTCCTTCAGCCTGAGGCCGTTAAGGCAGGGCCGGGAGGTTCTGGAGTTGTCACTGTAGGGACACTGTCACTGTGCTGCCTGGGGAGCTGGAGCTCTCGGTTTTGGGGGATTCTGTTGTTTTTTCCTGTGGCTCTCCCCAGCCTGAGGGAGGTGCTGGCAGAGGAGGCTGTGTGTGGGGATGCAGAGTTGGTTTAGGGACCACTGACTTCGCTTTCTAGCAGGAGCTACAGTGACCTTGTCAGCAATGCTCACGGTAAAATAGTGAGTTGTAATTTTTAATAAACAATTTTAACAATAACAGAAAAGTTGTATGAGAACTCTCCAGTGCTTTGCTCCATTTGCGCAGCAGACTTTGTTTCCTCAGTCAGAGAAAAGTGTTGTGTCCTCACCCAGGTCTTTCCACACTTTGTTCCTTTTTCCTGGAGCCCGTCCTGGGACAGGCAGTGTTGGCACAGGTGCCTCAGGCAGGTTTGGTGGAGGCCGGGTTCTCCTGCAGCTGGAATCTCCTGCTGCCGGGTTCTCCTGCTGCCGGGTTCTCCTGCTGCCGGGTTCTCCTGCTGCCGGGTTCTCCTGCTGCTGGAATCTCCTGCTGCTGGGTTCTCCTGTAGCTGGGTTCTCCTGCAGCTGGGTTCTCCTGCAGCTGGAATCTCCTGCTGCTGGAATCTCCTGCTGCTGGGTTCTCTTGCTGCTGGGTTCTCCTGCTGGTGCCCAATCCACTTGTTCAGGTGGGGCCCGGCCCTGGCCAGGCTGGGGGTGTCCAGCCCTCAGGGGCTGAGGCTGCTCGGGGTAACCTGTGCCAGTTCCTCCCAGTGAGGAATTCCAGGCCTGCCGGGCTCTCCCCAGACAGGGCGAGGCTACTCTTTGCCCTGATGCTGCTGCAGTTCTCCCTCTCCCATCCACCCACCCACGAGCCCTCTCCTTTCCAGGAAAGCGGGGTGGGCCGGTGCCCGCTGGCGCCGAGCCCGGCTCTCCCCGCTCACGCACACGGAGCTGCTTTCCCTGCTTCCTCCACGGCAAACACAACCTCTGCCGGCTCCGTGGGCCGTGTCCCTTTAACTCCCTTTCCGAGGAAATCTCGGAAGCACCTGCTGTGTTTCCTGCAGCCCCAGCTCTGCTGGTTCAGCCCTGCACTGCCCTGGCTGCTGCCAGAGGTGCGACGGGCTCGGTGCTCGCCGGGGGTGTTTGAGACCTGAGGATGCCAAGGGCCCTGCTGTGGGTCACCAGGGTGGTTGGGACAGCAGGAGGTGGGACGAGAGGTGGAGGAAAAGGGATGGGTTTGGAATGGAGGGGTTTGGGGTGCTTTGTTTGTTTTAGGCAGGGGCCCAGCGTGCTCCAGGGCCAAGGGCTGCAGAGCCGGGGCTCGGCTCAGCTCCCTCCGTCCCTCCACGGGGACTGGGAAAACGGGGATCAGCCCTGTCACCCCTCTGGAGGCTGCAAGAGGGGGCTCTCGGTGCTCTTGGGGTTTGGATGAACTTCTGGAGGTTCTGGGTGAGCTGGGGAATCTTCCCTTGCGTTTGGGGCTGGTCCAGGTGTTTGTGTGCAGGTGCCAGGGTGGCACCGTGCCCTGTGCGGGTTGTATCAACCCCCCTGGATGGGGAGCCTGCAGGAGATGGGGCTGGAGAGTGGGAATGCACAGCACCTGGGGGTATGGGGCATGTGGGAGCTGCTCCCCCTGGCTCCGTGTCCACCCTGCCCGGGGCTGTGTCCTGGGTGCAAAGGGGCCAGGCCTGTGCTGGAGTACAAGGCTTTATTCCGTCCTTCCTGGGAGCCCCACGCCTGTGGCAGCCCACGCTGCCACTGTCCATGCATCCCCACAGTCTTAGTCGGGTACAAGAGTACAGGGGTGGTTAGAAAAGGGGGCTGTGCCCCCCCAGTGCCCACGGGCTGAGCCAGCTGGGCCCTGCTCTGCCCTGCCCGAACCCACCTTTGGCCTCTGGGGTGGCTCCATCACCCCGGGGCTGGTTTGGTCCCTCCAAGGTCCTGCTGTGACCACCGGGCTCACCCGGAGCTGGAATCCTGCAGGGGCTGCCAGGGCTGGAGATGTGAGGAGGTGGGGACTGTGCTGGTCCATGAGGGCTGGGGAGGGACAAAATCCCCACGGGAAGAGGTGCTTGGTCAGCAGCTGTGCCAACGTCCTGGTCCTGTGCAGCCTGGCTCGGTCGCCACGTGCTCCAGTGCCACGTGCCGGGTGTGGTGCCAGGGCTGGCGACTGCTCCGGTGTCACGGTCCTGCCCTTTGCCCTCCCTGGAGCCATCGCTGGTGTTCTCCAGGCTTTCATCTCCCAAAATGGAACTCCTTCGTTCTCCTCCAGAGGCTGACACTGGACCTGTCCTGTCCCCAAGATGTGCCCCAGAGGTGCCAGTCCTGTGTCCCGGGGGTGCTTCCAGCCCCAGCTCCCCGGCACCTACAGCCCTGCCCAAGCTGGGGTCAGACCATGCCATGGGGACACTCTGGCAGTGGCAGGTGTGGCCCTGGTGCCTTTCCTGCTGCAGGGAGCTGTGGGGAGGTGCTGGGTCACCAGGGCTGTGATGTCCCCCCTCGTGCAGTCCCCTGTAGGTCCTCGGAGACCCTTCCTGGGTCACCTGGAGGTGGCACCGAGCACAGCAGGTCCCCGCAGGCAGCCACCCTGGTGCCCTTCTTGGCTCATCCCTTGCCGCAAGGGACAACACCCAGCGAGAAGGGCCCTGTGCCACCCCCGGGCCACTGGCCGTGTCCAGGGGCCACGTGGGACAGGTGGGAGCGGAGGGGGTCACAGGTCGAGCCGGAAGGCCCCGAAATAACTGGCTGCTGCATCGTTGTAGTCGATGGCCAAGGAGGAGACGGAGACAAAGAGCTCGTCACCGGCCTGGAGCTCGAAGAGTCCCCCCTGGTAGAGCGCGTGGAGCCCGTAGTCGGCCTCGGGCGCCCAGCACTTGGTGCCCACGCCCTTGAGCAGCAGCACGGGCGGGCTGTGGGCCGGCTGCCACTGGATGCACTGCACGAGCTGCGGGCCCGAGGCGCCGGCGCCGCGGTAGCGGAAATAGATCTGGGAGTACACGTAGTACTTGCCCGGCTGCTCCACCCGCAGCCGCCCCGCGCGGTACGTCATGTTCTGCACGTGGGACTGCAGGCTGCTGGGCCCCCAGTGCGCGATGGCGTGGCGGCACGACTGCGAGAGGTTCCCGAAGCGCGGGGAGCGTCCTGCGGGAAGGGAGAGCGGCTGAGGGGAGCGACCTGGCAGGGTCGGCTGGAGGGGACGGGGTGGCTCCGACTCTTTCCCAGTCACCCAGCTTGGAGCGGTGGAGCTCGGTGTGAGACAGTGAACAGATGTCCGAGAGGACCTCTCCCCACGGGCCACCTAATGCCTCCTCCGTCCTCCTCCCCTGCCCTTCGATCTCTCCCATTCCCATCTTGGAGACCCAGCAGTGCCCAGAGGGGTTCCCCAACTCACCATCCTGAGCCAGGCTCTGTGGGCGGAGGGTGAGATGTGCTGAGGGTTTCCCGGCTATTTTGGGAGGAGGCTGCCCCTCTGAGGTGTTGAAGTAGCTGCGCCAGGCCTCTGCAGGGAAGGGACAGATGCTGTAAGGGCAGTGTGGGGACACCCGGCCCTGTGCCAGCAGGGCCAGGGAATGCCCCACTGACCCATCAGAGCAAAAGGTTCCTGAGGGATGGGAAATGCCTGGTCAATCATCAACCAACACATCTGTGCCGTGCCACGGCCCTGCTTCCCCGGCCTCCGGACAAACGGACGTGGCTGTGCCCCAGCCCATTCCCAGAACGTGTGCCTGTCATGGCCAGTGACAATCCTGGCTCTCCCGTCTCCTGCCCCAGCTCACAGCACTGGCGTTCGCCCCAGGAGTGACCGGCCCTGCCAACCCCTGCTGGCCCCCCTGGGATCACAGCTCCTGTGGGTCACAGCTCCCATGGGTCACAGCTCCTGTGGGTCACAGCTCCCTTGGGTCACAGCTCCTGTGGGTCACAGCTCCCCTGGGTCAGGCTCTGGCTGCAGCCCCAGAGCTGGCCCAGGAGGGACTCACCCTTCACCGCGCTCCTGCGGATGATGTTCTCCGTCACCTGCGCCGCAGAGAAGAGAAAGTCCCCCGGTTAAAGGTGACACGGGGGTCCCCATGCCCGAGCTCCTCCTCCAAGCCTCCCTCACCTTCCCTGTCCCGCTGTCTCTGAGTGGGGTCTGAGTCCCACACCCACTTTAAACCATCCTGGCCATTCCCCCTCCCACAGCTCTGGGGAGGCGGATGGGGAAACTGAGGCACGGGGACAACCAGGAGGTCTCCCATCCTCCCCCAGTCCCAGGCTCACCGTGGCCACGTAGGCTTTGATGGTGCTGGCCAGCCTGAGGCAGCCCTGGCTGCTGCTCAGCTCCTCCAGGCTGGAGCCCTCGGGCTGCTGATTGAGCGCCTGCAGACAGCGCAGCTCCTCCGTGCTGCCCGGAGCCTGGGATTTCAGCTGGGATGGAAACAAAGCGAGATTCAGACTGGGACAGACGGAGGGAGCAGCCGGGATCCCGCTGGGGTGTGAGCGTGGGGCAGCTGCTCAGCTCCTCCAGCATCCTGGGTGCTCAGAGAACAACCCCAATCCCAGAGCTGGAGCTGGGCCAGGCAGCACCACTGGGATGCAAACCCAGCCGTGTCTCCTGCGTGGGATGGAGGGGGCAGGAGAAGGCTTGGGTGGATCCAAGTTCAGCCGAAAATCTGTTTTTTGTGAATTGAACAGGTTAAATCTCATCCTGTCCTCCTGGGATCCCTGGGAGATCATCCCAGTGCTTTGGGAAGCATGCCAGCCCTTTTCATGGAATTCCAGCACCAAGTGGGAGGAAGAAGAGGAGGCAGGACCCAAGGACGCTGACAAGCCACAGAGCACCGAGTAAAGAATCCCAAATTCCCATTATCCATCTCCTTTACCTTTTCCTCCCTATCCCAGGGGGAATGAGGCTCCTCCAGCTGCAGGAGGTGCTCAGTGCTCCGGGGCAGGAGCTGCCTTGGCTCGGAGCTGCTGCTGGAGGCTGGACATGCCCAGGCAGCCAGAGCCACACTCCTGCTGCTTCCCGAGCTGAGCTGGGATTGCCAAACAGGCTCTGGCACAGCTCAGCCCTTCCAGCTGCTGAGCCCGGACCCCGACAGCGCCGGGGCAGCCCAGGCAGGGCTCGGGCACTTCCCCTGTGCTGGGAAGTCTCCCCTCCTTGGGCCTGTCCCAGGGCTGTCCCGGGGCTGTCCCAGCTCCACTCTGGCCGTGGTGTGGCCGTGGTGACCGTCACCCCAAATCATAGGGTCACACCACACCCTGCTGCTGCCCAGGGAAACTGAGGCACAGATGGAATGGCTGCCCTGAAATTGGTGTGCCAGGAGCTGGGAATGAACACACCGGCACCTTGGCCACCCTCCCTCTATCACCTGGGCGCTTCCCAGGTCCCGGGACAGACCGAGGAGTCCTTGGGTGGCCACATGGTCACCTGGGGCTTGGCCACCTCCAGCACCCCACGTGTGCCCCACGTCCCAGTTTGTTCTGAGACCCCCAGACCCCTGCCCACCACAGCTGGGTACGTGCAGCCTCTGACCAGGATGTGCTCAGGTCTGGGATCTACATCCCATCTATGTGTGGATGTGCCTCTGGATCCACAGGATACTGGGATTGATGCAGCCCCTGGGTCCACAGGACAGCTGTGTGAGGTCAGACTGAAAGGATCTGGGTTCCTCTCTGCCCTCCTGGCCGGCCCTGCCCCGGCCATTCCCCGCGGAAGGGCTGCGGGAGGGCTGCAGGCTGCTCCTGCACACACCTGCCCGCCCAGGCGGCTGTGCCGGGTGCTCCAGGACCGTGAATCCCCCCGGGATGGGGCTGTTCCCTTGGAATGCCCGCGGCGGGTGCGTGTCCGGGCAGGGCCGCCCGTGCGGCTCCTCCGGGCCGGCTGCGGCGTGTGCCCGCCCGCGGGACCGGGGCCAGCCCGGCACGGGGAGCGGCGGGAGCGGCTCCAGAGAAAGCCACGGAGCTGCTCCGAGGGCTGGAGCCGCTCTGGAGCCAGGCTGGGAGAGCTGGGGGTGTTCACCTGGAGAAGGGAAGGCTCCAGGGAGAGCTCAGAGCCCCTTCCAGAGCCTAAAGGGGATCCAGGAGCCTGGCTCCGTATTCCCAGCACAGATCCGGTGACCGGCCGCTGAAATTAGCCCGAATTGTTCCACTACAGCGGCTTTCTCCTCCCTCCACCTCTTCCCTGGGGCTGTGTCTCCCCGTTCCCCTCCTCTCCCCGCCTTTCATGTAAATCCCTCTCAGCGGGACCTCGTGTGACCCAGGGATGGAGACAAAGCCCGAAGGAGGGCTGGGGCCCACTCCAAAGGATGCTCCACTGGATCCAGACAGGCTGTTTATTCCCTCTGCATCCGTGGGCAGGGCTTTTCCTTTTTCCCCGTCTCTGGTGTGATTTGTGGAATGTCTGGCACTGCAGGACCCTTTTTTTTGCCGCAGCCTCAGGGATGAGGGTGGCTTCCGTGGAGCTGCTGCCAGCGCCGAATTTCCCTCTGCCCATGGATCTCCTGCCTGGCGTTTCCCTCCCGCTGCTGGGGGGTTGTTGTGGGTCGGAATCAGCGGCTGAGGGGAGGGGCTGGCGAGGCTGTTGAAAGGATCAGACCCGTCGCGGCCAAGTTTGGGAGTGGTTTTGCCCGAGTGACCCCGTGGGAGGTGGGAATGGCGGGATCCCAGCATAGTTGGTGGGACTGCACTGGAGCANTCCTGGAGTGTGGGGAGATGGGAATGAGGGAAGGGAGAGGTGAAGCAGGGGCCCGGAGCCCAGCGAAGTCCCCCCACATCCCCATCTGGGGCTGGAGACTCGATGGGATCCCAGGGCAGAGCCCCCCTCTCCCAGTGCAACCCCTCCGCTCCAGGCAGAGCCCAGGACAAAGGCACGGCCTCTTCACATCTGGATGTGGGACAGTGTCCACCCCTCCGCCCCCGCCTGCACAGCTGGATCTGCAGCTCCGGGCGGGGCTCGGGCAATGTCCACCCCCACCCCACATCTGGATCCGCGGCTCCCCGGGGAGCTGGGACAGTGTCCACCCCCCAATCCACATCTGGATCTGTGGCTCCCTGGGGAGCTGGGGCACTGTCCACCCCCCAACCCACATCTGGATCCGGGGCTCCCCGGGGAGCTGGGGCACTGTTCACCCCCCAATCCACATCTGGATCCGGGGCTCCCCGGGGAGCTGGGGCAGTGTCCACCCCGCAGCCCGCATCTGGAGCCGCTGGTCGCTGCCGTGCCCGCGGGCAGAGCCGTCCCGCAGCCGCCGGGACTCCGGGGGCGCAGCCCCGCCGCCGGTCCGGGACAAAGCTCACCTTGGAGATGGCCATGCTGAAGTAGACGAAGAGGACGGTGGTGGAGGCGATCTGCAGGGCCAGGATGGCCATGAAGGCCACGCTGCCCCACAGCGGCCCGCACCGCCGCCGCCGCTGCCCCCGCGCCGCACCGGGGCCGCCGTCCGGACCGGCACCGGCACCGGGACAGTCACCGGGAGCGGGAGCGGGACCCTCGGCCAGCATGGGCGTGTCGGAGCCGCCGCTGTCGGATCGCAGGTAGTGCCCGGCGCTGGGCGGGTGCGGGGCCATGGCCCNGGCCACCGAGGGGACCGAGGGGGCGATGGTGGCCCCGGGACTGCGGCTCGGGAGGCAGCGGGGCCGCAGGGACGGTGCGTGTCCCCGGGGAGCCCCGGAGTGACACTTCACGGGTACAGAGCGACAGGACAGACGGGAATGGCTTCGCTCTGACAGAGGGCAGGGTCAGATGGGATATTGGGAACAGATTCCAGTCCGTGAGGTTGCCCAGAGCAGCTGTGGCTGCCCCTGGATCCCTGGCAGTGCCCAAGGCCAGGTTGGACATTGGGGCTTGGAGCAGCCTGGGACAGTGGGAGGTGTCCCTGCCCATGGCAGGGGTGGCACTGGGTGAGATTTAAGGTCCCTTCCCAGCCCATTCCACGATTCCTGAATATGCCTCATGCCACCATCACAGGATGGTGTGGGTGCTGCTGGGGTGACCCCGGGCGAGGAGACCCCAGCGTGCCTGGGCTGAGAACAGAAGGTGTCAGGGTTGGAGGGACATGACCTGAGCCGGGTTTAGGTGATGGGCCACATGTCAGCTCTGGCCAGCACCAAAGGCTCAGAGAGGGGCAGGTTTGCAGGATGGGGGCAAGAGCTGCTGAACATCTCCTGGAGGCCTTGCTGGGGGGGCCGTGCCCACCCTGCCCTCCTGGCCTGGGCACAGGGCTGCCCATCCCTGCTGAGCCCCAGGCTCTGTCCTGCTGCTGGGTCACATTCCCATTGCTCCACAACAGAAATGTGGAGCAGTTGGAAAGCAGAAAGGCTCCTCTGAGCCGCTGGGGCTCAGAGCAGGGGATCTCCCACCCCGAAGCATCTGCCAGGCCCATGACTGGTTTCCCTGCCTCTCTGCCAGCTCAGTGTGTACCCAGTGCCAGAGCCCCATCCCTGCCCTGACACGGAGCTGTTTCCCCAGGCGAGATGCCTTCCTTGGAGTTCGGGAAGGGCGCTGAGCTGGGAGGGAGGTAACTAACTATGTCTAAAAAAGTTCCATGACAGCTCAACCCTCCTGGTTGTTCTCAGGAAAGGGCTCAGGACCTGCAGAGCCGGGTGAGAAGGGAAGAGCTGCAAAAGGCACATCTGGGGAACAAACAGGTGCCAGCCAGGTCTAGTGGAAGATGTCCCTGTCCATGGCAGGGGGGTGGAATGGGATGAGCTTTCAGATCCCTTACAGCCCAAACCATTCCATGATTCTGTGATTTGCCGTTTGGGGCATGGATGTTTGTGCTGAAGGAACCTGGCACCACTGCTCTGAGTGCTGATCTGTGGGATGGGGCAGGGGCACGGCTGAGCCCTGCTGAGGAGCAGAGGGAAACCAGGAGCAACCAGAACCCAGGAGCTTGGGGCTGCTCTTTTGGAGAGAGAAGGTTTGTCTGTGAGTCAGGGCAGGACCAGAACTGGAACTGTGCAGAGAAAATTGGGTGGGAGCCAGGGGGAAAAGAATGCCTCAATCCTGGCTGAGGAGTTGTTTTTCACTTCTAATGTTTCCTGGTCTGTGCACTGGGAGAGCTGGGTCAGGCAGAGCCTGGAAATCTGTTTCCTCAGTGCCCCGTGGTGCAGAGCAAGTGCCGGGGAGCAGGAGAGAGAGGGGGGCTCGTTGGGGTCTCCCGGTGCTGGCAGTGAGGCGCTGGGATGGAGGCAACCCGGCAGGAGATGCCGGCGTGGACATGGGGCTGTGTCTGGGATTTCCCAGCCTGTCCCTCGGAATCGCTTCGCTTTGCTTCAGGCGGGATGGTGGAACGCGCGATTTCTGTTGTTTTCCATGTTTTATGGGATGGCCAAGGCAGACCCCCCGAGCTGGGTCAGCTCCTCCTCGGGGCGGTCCCAGGGCCGGCTCTCAGCTCCCGGCGCTGCGCCTTCCAGCCCAGCCCAGCCCGGCGCTGGCTCCGGCCGCCGCTGACTCCGAACATGTGCTGGCCACACGGTGCTCCCTCCCTTAGGAAACAGCAGCCCCTGGGACGTGAAGTCATCGCGTGCGGCTCAGGAGCTGCTGTAACCTCCCTGGAATGTGCCCTCAGATGTTTGTCTTTCGATTGGAACTCATCAGTTCCTGTGCTGAGGGGGTTTTTGGGGAAAAACCTCTTCCCCATCACACGGTACTTCCAAGGGGAAGGTCAGGCTTCCGAGGGGAAGGAGATCGGCTGTGAGAGGATCTTCTCACAGCCGATGTCCTCTCACAGCCGATCTCCTCTCACAGCTGATGTCCTCTTACAGCTGATCTCTCACAGCCGATCTCCCACAGCCGATCTCCTCTCACAGCTGATCTCCTCTCACAGCCGATCTCCTCCCACAGCCGATCTCCTCGCTCCCTCTAGTGGGGTTGGGATGGCTGCGTGGGCTCCTTCCTGGGCACACGTGTATCCCTGTTCCTCCTCCTGATGTCCTCCTGGAGATTCTCCCCATGCCACGCTGGGTGTTTTTTTTATTGCTGCCACAAAGCCCCCAGCACTTCCCAAGCTGCCCAGGTGATGGAAGCAACCTCCTGGGGAAGGAGAAAAACATTGTCCCGATCCCGCCTGGAACATTCCCAGCTGAATCTCCTGCAGGAGCGGCGTCCCAGCCACGTCCTGTCCTCCCCACAGCCCTGCCTGGAGCTGGAAGGGCTGCTCCAGGAAATGATGAAACCCCCAGTTTTTGTGGCTGAGGTGGGATCCTGGGGACGGGACGGGGTGAGGCCGTTCCCCCGGTGCCCCTGAGCTGGGATTTGGGGGTTTTACACCGCGGCAGGTGGAGGAGGGACAGGAGGGACGGGAGGAGGCACCGCCTTGGGGGGGGTCTGTGTGTTGGGTTTGGATGTCCTGGAAAGGGGAGAGGGAGGAGGAAGAGGAGAAGAAAACGGAGAGAAGGAGGAAGAAAAGAAGGGAGGTGAGAGGCGGAAGAGGGAAAGGAGGGGAGTGGAGGGGAAGGGAGAGGAGGAAGGGAGGAAGAGGGGAGAGGAGGAAGGGAGGAAGAAGGGAGAGGAGTAGAAGAGAGAAGAGAAGAGATGAGGAGGGGAAGGGAAGGAGGGCAGGGAGGGCGGGGAGAGAAAGGAGGGAAGGGGAGGAGAGGAGAGGGGAAGAGAAGAGGAGAAGGAGACGGAGGGGAGGGGCAGGGCCCGCCCCGTCCCGCCCCAAGGAGCCCCGGAGCCCGTGGCG